>CM038670.1:593302277-593533129 GCA_021605145.1 Aegilops bicornis
CGTAGCACGGATGAAAATACTTTGTACATGAAAGTTGCTCAGAACGATGAGACGAATCCGAATACGCAGCCCGTTTATCCACGACACGTCCCTAGGATAGTGAACATGCAACTTTTCCCCTCCGGTTCATCTGTCTGAAATGCCAAACACAGGGAATACTTTCCCGAATGTTTCCCCCTTTGCTAGTATCGCCTAGTACTGCGTTAGGACACACCTAGCACCACGTATTGTCATGTTATGTTTTGTGATGCTTTGATTGCTCTGTTATTTATTATGTCCCCCCTCCGTTACTTCTTTCCGGTAGACCCCGAGACGCTGCCGATACCCCCGTGATCGACTACGGTGTTGACGACCCTCCTTCTTGCCAGAGCAACCAGGCAAGCCCCCCCTTGATCACCAGATATCGCCTATTCCTCCTCTCTACTGCTTACATTAGAGTAGTGTAGCATGTTACTGCTTTCGGTTAATCCTATTCTGATCCATAGCCTATCATTGTTGCTACAGTTGTTACCCTTACCTGCTATCCTACTGCTTAGTATAGGATGCTAGTGTTCCATCAGTGGCCCTACACTCTTGTCCGTCTGCCATGCTATACTACTGGGCCGTGATCATTTCGGGAGGTGATCACGGGCATATGCTATATACTTTGTACTATTACATTACTTATGATACTATTCGGAGATGGGGGCTGAAGGGGCATGTGGCTCCATCCCGGTAGAGGTGGGCCTGGGTTCCCGACGGCCCCCGACTGTTACTTTGTGGCGGAGCGACAGGGCAGGTTGAGAACACCTAGGAGAGAGGCGGGCCTGGCCCTGGTCGGCGTCCGCGGTTACTTCTAAATAACACGCTTAACGGTATCTTGGTATTTGATCTGAGTCTGGCCACTGGCCTATACGCACTAACCAACTACGCGGGAACAGTTATGGGCACTCGACGTTGTGGTATCAGCCAAAGCCTTCGTGACGTCAGCGACTGAGCGACATGCGCCGGATTGGACTGGAACGCCTGCTAGGCTAGGTCTGCTTCCGGCCGCCCACGCAACATGTAGGTGTGCATTGGGCGATGGGCCTAGACCCCTGCGCCATAGGATTTAGACCGGCGTGATGTCCTCTCTGTTGTGCCTAGGTGGGGCTGCGATGTGTTGATCTTCCGAGGCCGGGCATGACCTAGGAAAGTGTGTCCGGCTGAATGGGATCGAGCGTGTTGGGTTATGTGGTGCACCCCTGTAGGGAAGTTTAACAATTCAAATAGCCGTGATCTTCGGTAACAGGACAACTTGGAGTTGTACCTTGACCTTATGACAACTAGAACCAGATACTTAATAAAACACACCCTTCCAAGTGCCAGATATAACCCGGTGATCGCTCTCACACAGGGCAACAAGGGGAGGATCGCCGGGTAGGATTATGCTATGCGATGCTACTTGGTGAACTTACCATCTACTCTCTTCTACATGCTACAAGATGGAGGCTGCCAGAAGCGTAGTCTTCAACAGGACTAGCTATACCCTCTTATTCTGGCATTCTGCAGTTCAGTCCATCAATATGGCCCCTTTACACATATACCCATGCATATGTAGTGTAGATCCTTGCTTGCGAGTACTTTTGATGAGTACTCACGGTTGCTTTGCTCCCCCTTTTCCCCCTTTTTCTTTCTTCCTGGTTGTAGCAACCAGATGCTGGAGCCTAGGAGCTTGACGCCACCGTCGACGATGACTCCTACTACTATGTTCAGGCCGCTGACGATGACCAGGAGTAGTTTAGGTGGATCCCAGGCAGGAGGCCTGCGCCTCTTTCGATCTGGATCACAGTTTGTGCTAGCCTTCTTAAGGCAAATTTGTTTAACATATGTGTGTACTCAGATATTGTTGCTTCCGCTGACTTGTCTATGATCGAGCACTTGTATTCGAGCCCTCGAGGCCCCTGGCTTGTATTATGATGCTTGTCTGACTTATTTTAATTTTTAGAGTTGTGTTGTGATATCTTCCCGTGAGTCCCTGATCTTGATCGTACACGTTTGCATGTATGATTAGTGTACGATTGAATCGGGGTCGTCACACAATTCTTACATCTGGATAGAAGTGGCCAGTGGAGTAAAACTGCATGATGAGATCATCATTCCACTTGGTGAGCTTCTGGGCAACAAAAGTATAAACTCCACATGCCTTAAAGCTATCATGCACTCCAGGGAAGTGATCCTCATTCTCCTTGATGTAGTCTTAGTCAACCCATCTCATATCACACACAATGGGCTTCTTGTCAAGCAGAATAGTCTCAAAGAAGTCCTGTTGTTCCTTTGTGTGAAACCTGTAGTCCACAACAGTTCTTCTCCTGACAGCATATGGATCAGATTCTCTCCATAGTCTCAATCCTGCATCCTTCTTGATCTTCATGTTCTCTGCAACTGGGTGTGCATCAGTGTGGTCAGGGATCTTGGGCTTCAGCTTTGGCAACACAACAGAATCATTTTCTTCTTCATCAGCTTGAGGCACTAGAGCCTTGTTCTTCTCTTCTGCAGGGATATTCCTAGTGCTCCTCTTGGGTTTTGGCTTTGGAGCTGGAGCAGCAGCCTTGGGAGCAGCTTTGGGCTTTGAAGAAGTAGCCCCTGATTTGATAGCATCTCCGATAAGCTTCTGAGCTTTGGGTGCTAGTGCAGCATCCTCTTCTTCTTTCTCTTCTTCTGAATCTTTCCTCATTGAGGGCTTGCCAAGGACTCTGGCAGTATTGGTTCTTGCCCTCTTCTTCTGCTTATCTTCTCCAGCTGCCTCTTCTTCAGACTCAATGGTGAACTTCATAGTTTCACCTGTGGCAACTTTCCTTGGCTTTGATGATGTCTTCTTGCTGGCATCTTAGTTTTCATACCAGGCTTTGTTGCAACTGTGCCATACTCCTTCTTTAGCACCTTCTTCTTTGAAGTGGCTTCATCTTCAACTGCCAGATAATCTTCATCTTTAGAGTCAGAATTCCTCTTATTCCTTGTCCCGGTGGCAGCCTTTGGCAGATTGCTGGGAGTGCTCCTGCTGCCATCATCATAACTACTGCAGGGATCTGATCCCTCACTCAACTGCACATGCTGCTCAGACCTGTTCTGACTATCACTTTGATCAGACATCTCTGCAAATTGTCTGATAGCAGACCCTGTGAATAGGTTATAGATGAGGTAGAGTAGATGAGCATCACAAGGTACATAAGTTTTGCAAAAAGAATGACTTAAAAACTTAGTTTTACTTCTTCACAGAAAGCATTTCGGATCTACCGATTTATAAACTCGGTGACACTGAAGCAGCTTTTGGAACCTAAAATAGTGAACTCGGTCAGATTGAGTCATAGTTTGGTGGTACCGAGACTGCTAGGGTTTCACAAGGAATCGAACTCGGTCACACCGATTTGCAATTTTCGGTCAGATCGAAAACGCGTGTGCTCTAGGCTAAGCCAAAATCGGTGAGACCGATTTCTACAACTCGGTCGGTCCGAGATGAGTTCGGCGGAGACCTAACCCGAAATTTTCAAATCAAAACTAATCTACGAGATGTTTTCGCTGGACAGGATGATTTCAATCATGGCAAGAATCATGGCAAAGCAATGTGCTAAGAATCGGAGTTAAGGATTAGCACAATGATCAAGTTTGTACCCTAGTTCGGCGACGAACTTGCTACGGCGGCAACGGCGGTGAAGATTTCCGTTGACGGCAGCGGAGACCAGCGGCGGGAGGTCGCTAGCGATGAGAGTACAATCCGGAGACCCGAAGAGGCAGAGCAGGTTATGCGCGGGCGAGAGGGTTTGGAAAAATTTCCAAAATTTGGCCCGTCCATATATATAACCTGACCCTGTCGGTGTGACCGAGTGGAAAGACTCGGTGGCACCGAGATGCAAAACTACAAGCAGTTATTGCAACTCGGCGTGACCGAAAGGTTTTAATCGGTTGCACCGAGATTGAAAACCCTAGATCAACTTAGTGATCTCGGTAGGACCGAAAGGGATAAATCGGTCAGACCGAGATGCACAAAGAGGTTTTGGAGGTTTAAGTCTATGACGAATCGGGAACTCCGAGTGCTCCTCACACAGAGTGGTTCGAATCTGACTTGATCAACCTTTGTGATGTAGCATGAATAGAGTTTGAGACAAGAAAAACATAGATAGCTAGAGGGAGTTCTTAGGAATTCTTGTCCATCCATTTGGCAAAAGAGAAAGAGCCAAAAAATCAAACCAACAGATGGATGTCCTCGAATGAGTAAAATATGCAACCAACATGCTCACACAATAAAATGGCAAATGAAATATGTGACAAAGCATGCACAAACACTCTAGCATCTATCAAGAAATTTTGCGATGACTAGGTCATCTATATATGAGTATATTGACTTAGGAGTCAAATGAGAACATTTGATCATAGGTCATACTCATCGTATAAGCACAAGTGGGGTTACCACTTTTACATAAAGCATTGATGTGTTCACACTATTAGAGTTGCTTTAGCTCAATTGATTAGAGTAAAGCTCCCCCTAGATGTGATATCCCCCCTTAGAGGGATGAACTAACCTTGGGTTTTGTCGATGATGACTTCATGTAGGTGTTGAAGATGTGGATGCTCAAAGTTGATGTAGATCATTCGGAGCAATCCTTTGGAGTTATTTGCACTTTCAATACCTACATGGGTTAGTCCCACAAGGAACAAACAAGGATATCCATGGACATAGACTGATGCATACACAATATGATGTCCATGAAAGCATTAGGTTACCTTATCCCTTGTCTTACCAACAAGAGGGTTTGTGACTCCTTGAACTAGAGCAAGATATGGAATTTGTTTGCACTTGTCCTTGCCAAAATGATAAGAGTGAAGTATGTTGGCGGAGTCACCCTCAAGAACTCTCTAGTTCTTCTTCTTCTGGATCACAATCTTGATGGGAATCCTTGGAGTTGTAGTTGTACTTGATGAAGTAGAACTTGATGCAGTCTTGGGAACCCACTTGACCATGGCCTTGGGTGCTTCTTCAAATGCATCAATTTCCTCTTGAAGCTTGTCCTTGACTTTGTGGTCTTGTGGTGGAAGATCATCTTGAGCTTGTGTCCCTTTGAAAGAGGTAGGATCATACTTCTCTTGTTGAGAAACAAACTTCTTCTTGGGGTATTGATCTTCTTCCCACTCAACTCCATTGGCATTGAACTTTCGTTCAAAACCAACACCTTGATTCTTCCAGTGTCTTCCTTGCTTGCGTACAATTTCCTCAAATTGCTTACTTCCGGCAAGGCTCTTGTAAACACCTTTCTCTATAATTCCCTTCAATAAGATATTTTCTTGCTCAAGTGTAACTTGGATAAGATAATCATTAGTGGAATCAAGAGAACTACTAGAAGTAACAAGATTGGTTTTAGCATGATTATTATTACTACTAGTTGAAGGATCTTTCTTGTTTTTGTTGCTAGATTTAACTTGTGGCATGTAAGTAGACAAGAGTAAACACTTGGCAATGTGAGAAGAACTTTTCTTGTGAAGATCATCATTGATTGCCTTTAAAAACTCATGCTCTTGGTCAAGGTTGAGCTTTTCAAAGCGTAGCTTATCATGAGTCTCTAAAAGTTCTCGATGATTTTCCAAGGTAGTTCCATGAGCTAACTTAAGAGTGTTTAGTTCTTTAGTTAGTCGCTCAATCTCCTTCTTATCATCGTCATTCGTTTTATCTTGATTAGCATGATTAATTGTCGTTTCATCATAGTTTTCATCACTAGAGTTGTCAACAAGTAAATCATCATCACCTAGCAAATCATCTTCATCACTATTGAAATCAACATACTTGGGATGTGTTACCTTTGGACCCTTGGCCATGAAGCATCTTCCAATTCCTTCATTTGGTGAGTCAAATATGTCGTAGGAGTTGGTTGACACAAGTGCTAGACCAGCAACAACTTCATCTTGAGTATATTCGGAGTCGGAGTGATAACTTCTTTCGGAATGATTGTCGGAGTCGGAGCCGGATACCTATTCATCAACATGAGCTTGATGTCTTCTTTTTTTGTAGCTCCTTGATGACTTTCCTTTCCTTTCCGAGTCCTTGCTTCTCCGAGAGGGTTTTCGTTCATAACGATCATCTCTACTCCTCCTTTCTCTTGGTGGTGATTCCTCTCTTCTACTTCTTCTTTTGGGAGAATCTTCTCTTCTTTTGTAGGGAGCCGTACACTCATTGGAGTAGTGTCCAGGTCTTCCATAGTTGTAGCAATTTTACTCACGACTAGAAGATCTTTTGTCATTGTAGGACCTTGACTTGGAACTTCTTTCTTTGCTTCTACTCTTGTAGAACTTGTTGAAGTTCTTCACCATTACACTAATTCTTCATTGAAGGTTTTTTTCTCACTTGATGATGTGGGAGCATCACACGAGGCTTTGTAAGCACCACTTGACTTATTGTGAAGCTCTTCCTTATCCTTGAGTGACATCTCATGAGCAACAATTCTTCCAATGACTTATGTTGGCTTGAGATCTTTGTAATTGGGCATCATTTGGATCACTGTGCACACGGTATCATATTTTCCATCCAAGCCTCTTAGGATCTTCTTGATGAGGAATTTGTCGATCATTGATACGTCCATTTTGCATCATGCTTTTATATCGATATTTATTGCATTATGGGCTGTTACTTCACGTTATGTCACAATACTTATGGCTATTCTCTCTTATTTTACAAGGTTTACATAAGGAGGGAGCATGCCGGCAGCTGGAATTCTGGGCTGGAAAAGGAGCAAATATTAGAGACCTATTCTCCACAACTCCAAAAGTCCTGAAACTCCACGGAATATCTTACAATAAATAATAAAAATCCTCGCCAAAGATGAAGGCCAGGGGGCCCACACCCTGTCCACGAGGGTGGGGGGTGCGCCCCCTACCTCGTGGGCCCCCTGGTGGCTCTCCGATGACCATCTTCTGCTATATGAAGTCTTTCGTCAAGAAAAAAGAAGAAGCAACCTTTCGGGATGAGACTCCGCCGCCACGAGGCGGAACCTTGGCGGAACCAATCTAAGGCTCCGGCAGAGCTGTTCTGCCGGGGACACTTCCCTCCGGGAGGGGGAAATCATCACCATCATCATCACCAACGCTCCTCCCATCGGGAGAGGGCAATCTCCATCAACATCTTCACCAGCACCATTGAAGGAAATATGCCCTAGAGGCAATAATAAAGTTATTATTTATTTCCTTATATCATGATAAATGTTTATTATTCATGCTAGAATTGTATTAACAGGAAACATAATACATGTGTGAATACATAAACCTACAAAGTGTCACTAGTATGCCTCTACTTGACTAGCTCGTTAATCAAAGATGGTTGTGTTTCCTAACCATGAACAAGGAGTTGTTATTTGATTAACGGGATCACATCATTGGTTGAATGATCTGATTGACATGACCCATTCCATTAGCATAGCACCTGATCGTATAGTTTGTTGCTAGTGCTTTTCTTCATGACTTATACATGTTCCTATGACTATGAGATTATGCAACTCCGTTTGCACGAGGAACACTTTGGGTGCTACCAAACGTCACAACGTAATCGGGTGATTATAAAGGTACATTACAGGTGTCTCCGAAGGTACATGTTGGGTTGGCATATTTCGAGATTAGGATTTGTCACTCCGATTGCTGGAGAGGTATCTCTGGGCCCTCTCGGTAATGCACATCACATAAGCCTTGCAAGCATTGCAACTAATGAGTTAGTTGTGAGATGATGTATTACGGAACGAGTAAAGAGACTTGCTTAGCGAGATTGAACTAGGTATTGGATACCGACGATCGAATCTCGGGCAAGTAACATACCGATGACAAAGGGAACAACGATGTTGTTATGCGGTCTCGACCGATAAAGATCTTCGTAGAATATGTAGGAGCCAATATGGGCATCCAGGTCCCGCTATTGGTTATTGACCAGTAGAGGTGTCTCGGTCATGTCTACATAGTTCTCGAACCCGTAGGGTCCGCACGCTTAACGCTTCGATGGCAGTTACTATGAGTTGTTATGATGTTTCTGTACCGAAGGTTGTTCGAGTCCCGGATGAGATCACGGACGTGACGAGGAGTCTCGAAATGGTCGAGACATAAAGATTCATATATTGGAAGTCTATGTTTGGACATCGGAAGTGTTCCGGTGAAATTAGGAATTTTACCCAAGTAGGGAGGTTACCGAACCCCGGAATACTAATGGGCCAACATGGGCCTTAGTGGAAAGGAGAGAAGGGGCCCAAGTGCTGGTCAAGACCTTCCCCCTTCCCTAGTCCTATTAGGACTAGGAGAAGGGGCGCCTCTCTCTCTCCCTTCCCACTTGGGGAAACCTAGTTGGACTAGGATTGGGGGAATCCTACTCCTAGTAGGAGTAGGACACCTGGCGCACCTCCCTTGGCCGCCAGCCCCTCCTCCTTCCCTCCTTTATATCTGAGGCAGAGGGCACCCCATGACACACAAGTTGATCCTTGAGATCTTTCCTTAGCCGTGTGCGGTGCCCCTTCCACCATATTACACCTCGAGAATACCGTAGCAGCTTAGGCGAAGCCCTGCGGTGGAACATCATCATCGTCACCACGCCGTCAGGTCGACGAAACTCTCCCTCAACACTTTCGGCTGGATCGGAGTTCGAGGGGCGTCATCGAGCTGAGCGTGTGCAGAACTCGGAGGTGCCGTCGTTCGGTACTTGGATCGGTTGGATCGTGAAGAAATCGACTACTTCCTCTACGTTGCGTCAACGCTTCCGCTGTGGGTCTACGAGGGTACGTAGACAACACTCTCATCTCGTTGCTATGCATCACCATGATCTTGCGTGATCGTAGGAAAATTTTTGAAATTACTACGTTACCCAACAGTGGTATCAGAGCCTGGTTTTATGCGTAGATGTCATATGCACGAGTAGAACACAAGTGAGTTGTGGACGATACAAGTCATACTGCCTACCAGCATGTCATACTTTGGTTCAGCGGTATTGTTGGAAAGACGATCCAGACCAACCTTACGCGTACTCTTACGCGAGACCGGTTCCTCGACGTGCTTTGCACATAGATGGCTTGTGGAAGACTGTCTCTCCAACTTTAGTTGAACCGAAAAGGCTACGCCCGGTCCTTGAGAAGGTTAAAACGAGTCTATTTGACGAAGTATCGTTGTGGTTTTGATGCGTAGGTAAGAACGGTTCTTGCTCAGCCCGTAGCAGCCACGTAAAACTTGCAACAACAAAGTAGAGGACGTCTAACTTGTTTTTGCAGGGCATGTTGTGATGTGATATGGTCAAGACGTGATGCTATATTTTATTGTATGAGATGATCATGTTTTGTAACCGAAGTTATCGGCAATCGCGAGAGCCATATGGTTGTCGCTTTATTGTATGCAATGCAATCGCCTGTAATGCTTTACTTTATCACTAAGCGGTAGCGATAGTCGTAGAAGCATAAGTTTGGCGAGACGACAACGATGCTACGATGGAGATCAAGGTGTCGCGCGGTGACGATGGTGATCATGACGGTGCTTCGGAGATGGAGATCACAAGCACAAGATGATGATGGCCATATCATATCACTTATATTGATTGCATGTGATGTTAATCCTTTATGCATCTTATCTTGCTTTGATTGATGGTAGCATTATAAGATGATCCCTTACTAAATTATCAAGAAGTGTTCTCCCGAGTATGCACCGTTGCGAAAGTTCTTCGTCTTTGAGACACCACGTGATGATCGGGTGTGATAGGCTCTACGTTCAAATACAACGGGTGCAAAACAGTTGCACACGCAGAATACTCAGGTTATACTTGACGAGCTATGCATATAAGATATGACCTCGGAACACAGAGACCGAAAGGTCGAGCGTGAATCATATAGTAGATATGATCAACATATTGATGTTCACCATTGAAACTACTCCATCACACGTGATGATCGGTCATGGTGTAGTTGATATGGATCACGCAATCACTTAGAGAATTGGAGGATATTTTTCTAAGTGGGAGTTCTTAAGTAATATGATTAATTGAACTTAAATTTATCATGAACTTAGTACCGATAGTATCTTGCTTGTCTATGATGTGTAGATAGATGGCTCGTCTTTGTTGTTCCGTTGAATTTTAATGCGTTCCTTGAGAAAGCAAAGTTGAAAGATGATGGCAGCAATTACACGGATCGGGTCCGTAACTTGAGGATTATCCTTATTGCTGCAGTAAGAATTACGTCCTGGAAGCACCGTTAGGTGCCAGGCCTGGTGCAAGGGCTGCGCCGGATGTTGTGAACGTCTGGCAAAGCAAAGTCGATGACTACTCTATAGTTCAAGTGCCATGCTTTACGGCTTAGAACCGGACTTCAACGTCGTTTTGAACACCATGGAGCATATGAGATGTTCCAGGAGTTGAAGTTAATATTCCAAGCGAATGCCCGGATTGAGAGATATGAAGTCTCCAATAAGCTCTATAGTCGTAAGATGGAGGAGAACGGTTACGTCGGTGAGCATATACTCGTAATGTCCGGATATAACAATCACTTGATTCAACCGGGAGTTAATCTTCCTGGATGATTGCGTCATTGACAGAATTCTCCAATCACTGCCACCAAGCTACAAGAGCTTCGTGATGAACTATAATATGCAAGGGATGACCAAAACAATGCTCGAGCTCTTCGCGATGCTTTGAAAGCAGCGAGGTAGAAATCAAAAGGAGCATCAAGTGTTGATGGTTAACAAAACCACTAGTTTCAAGAAAAGGGCAAAGGAAAGAAAAGGAAACTTCAAAAGAACGGCAAGCAAGTTGTCGATCAAGAGAAGAAACCCAAGTCTGGTCCTAAGCACTGAAACCGAGTGCTTCTATTGCAAGCGAGGCTGGTCACCGAAGCGGAACTGCCCCAAGTATTTGGCGGATAAGAAGGATGGCAAGGTTAACAAAGGTATATGTGATATACAAGTTATTGATGTGTACCTTACTAATACTCGCATTAGCACTGGTATTTGATACGGTTACATTGCTAATATTTGCAACTCGAAGCAGGGGCTACGGATTGCGAAGATTGGCTAAGGGCGAGGTGACGATCTTGGCGTGGGAAATGGTTCCAAAGTCGATGTGATCGCAAACGCTACCTCTACATCTACCTTCGATTAGTATTAGACCTAAATAATTGTTATTTAGTACCAGCGTTGAGCATGAACATTATATCTGGATCTTGTTTAATGCGTAGACGGTTATTCATTTAAATCGAGAATAATGGTTGTTCTATTTATATGAATAATATCTTTTATGGTCATGCACCATTGAAGAATGGTTTGTTTTACTTAATCTCGATAGTAGTGATACACATATTCATAACGTTGAAGCCAAAAGATGTAGAGTTGATAATGATAGTGCAACTTATTTGTGGCACCGCCGTTTAGGTCATATCGGTGTAAAGCGCATGAAGAAACTCCATCTTGATGGACTTTTGGAGTCACTTGATTATGAATCACTTGGCACTTGCGAACCGTGCCTTATGGGCAAGATGACTAAAACACCGCTTCTCCGGAACTATGGAGAGAGCAACAGATTTATTGGAAATCATACATACCGATGTATGTGGTCCAATGAATGTTGAGGCTCGTGGCGGATATCGTTATTTTCTCACCTTCACAGATGATTTGAGCAGATATGGGTATATCTACTTAATGAAACACAAATCTGAAACATTTGAAAAGTTCAAAGAATTTCAGAGTGAAGTGGAAAATCATCGTAACAAGAAAATAAAGTTTCTACGATCTGATCGTGGAGGAGAATATTTGAGTTACGAAGTTTGGCCTACATTTGAAACAATGCGGAATAGTTTACTTACGCCACCGAACACCACAACGTAATGGTGTGTCCGAACGTCGAATCGTACTTTATTAGATATGGTGCGATCTATGATGTCTCTTACTGATTTACCGCTATCGTTTTGGGGTTATGCTTTAGAGACGGCTACATTCACTTTAAATAGGGCACCATCTAAATCCGTTGAGACGACGCCTTATGAACTGTGGTTTGGCAAGAAACCAAAGTTGTCGTTTCTGAAAGTTTGGGGCTGCGATGCTTATGTGAAAAAGCTTCAACCTGATAAGCTCGAACCCAAATCAGAGAAATGTGTCTTCATAGGATACCCAAAGGAGATCTGTTGGGTACACCTTCTATCACAGATCCGAAGGCAAGATTTTTGTTGCTAAATTCGGAAACTTTTTGGAGAAGGAGTTTCTCTCGAAAGAAGTGAGTGGGAGGAAAGTAGAACTTGATGAGATAATCATATCTACTCCCTTATTGAGAAGTAGTACATCACGTAAAACAGTTTACGTGACACCTACACCAAATAGGGAAGAAGCTAATGATGATGATCATGAAACTTCAGATCAAGTTTCTCAGAACTTCGTAGATCAACCAGAGCAAGATCCGCACTGTGGTACGGTAATCCTATTCTGGAAGTCATGTTCTTTGGAACATGATGAACCTACGAACTATGAAGAAGCGATGGTGAGCCCAGATTCCACAAAATGGTCGGAGGCCATGAAATCTGAGATGGGATCCATGTATGAGAACAAAGTGTGGACTTTGGTTGACTTGCCCGATGATCGGCAAGCAATTGAGAATAAATGGATCTTCAAGAAGAAGACTGACGCTGATGGTAATGTTATCGTCTATAAAGCTCGACTTGTTGCAAAAGGTTTTCGACAAGTTCAAGGGATTGACTACGATGAGACCTTCTCACCCGTAGCGATGCTTAAGTCCGTCCGAATCATGTTAGCAATTGCCGCATTTTATGATTATGAAATTTGGCAAATGGATGTTAAAACTGCATTCCTGAATGGATTTACGGAAGAAGAGTTGTATATGATGCAACCGTAAGGTTTTGTCGATCCAAAAGGAGCTAACAAAGTGTGCAAGCTCCAGCGATCCATTTATGGACTGGTGCAAGCCTCTCGGAGTTGGAATAAACGTTTTGATAGTGTGATCAAAGCATTTGGTTTTATATGCACTTTTGGAGAAGCCTGTATTTACAAGAAAGTGAGTGGGAGCTCAGAGCATTTCGATATTATATGTGGATGACATATTACCGATCGGAAATGATATAGAATTTCTGGATAGCATAAAGGGATACTTGAATAAGAGTTTTTCGATGAAAGACCTCGGTGAAGCTGCTTACATATTGGGCATTAAGATCTATAGAGATAGATCAAGACGCTTAATAGGACTTTCACAAAGCACATACCTTGACAAAGTTTTGAAAAAGTTCAAAATGGATCGTGCAAAGAAAGGGTTCTTGCGGTGCTACAAGGTGTGAAAGTTGAGTAAGACTCAATGCCCGACCACCGCAGAAGATAGAGAGAAAATGAAAGATGTTCCTATGCTTCAGCCATAGGCTCTATCATGTATGCAATGCCGTACCGGACCTGATGTGTGCCTTCTTTGTAAGTTTGGCGGCGGTACCAAAGTAATCCAGAGTGGATCATCGACAGCGGTCAAGAACATCCTTAAGTACTTAAGAAGGACTAAGGATATGTTTCTCATTTATGGCGGTGACAAAGAACTCGTCAGAACGGTTACGTCGGACGTTAAGCTTTGACACCGATCCCGGACGATTCTAAATCGCAAACCGGATACGTATTTACATTAAACGGAGGAGCTGTCAGTTGGTGCAGTTCCAAACAAAGCGTCGTGGCGGGATCTACATGTGAAGTTGAGTACATAGCTGCTTGGAAGCAGCTAATGAAGGAGTCTGGATGAAGGAGTTCATAACCGATCTAGGTGTTGTACCTAGTGTATCGGGTCCAATGAAAATCTTTTGTGACAATATCTGGTGCAATTGCCTTAGCAAAGGAATCCAGATTTCACAAGAGAACCAAGCACATCAAAAGACGCTTCAACTCCATCCGGATTTGGTCCGGTGGGAGACATAGAGATATGCAAGATACATACGGATCTGAATGTTGCAGACCGTTGACTAAACCTCTTCCACGAGCAAAACATGATCTGCACCAAGACTCCATGGGTGTTAGAATCATTACTGTGTAATCTAGATTATTGACTCTAGTGCAAGTGGGAGATCAAGGAAATATGCCCTAGAGGCAATAATAAAGTTATTATTTATTTCCTTATATCATGATAAATGTTTATTATTCATGCTAGAATTGTATTAACAGGAAACATAATACATGTGTGAATACATAAACCTACAAAGTGTCACTAGTATGCCTCTACTTGACTAGCTCGTTAATCAAAGATGGTTGTGTTTCCTAACCATGAACAAGGAGTTGTTATTTGATTAACGGGATCACATCATTGGTTGAATGATCTCGATTGACATGACCCATTCCATTAGCATAGCACCTGATCGTATAGTTTGTTGCTAGTGCTTTTCTTCATGACTTATACATGTTCCTATGACTATGAGATTATGCAACTCCCGTTTGCACGAGGAACACTTTGGGTGCTACCAAACGTCACAACGAATCGGGTGATTATAAAGGTACATTACAGGTGTCTCCGAAGGTACATGTTGGGTTGGCATATTTCGAGATTAGGATTTGTCACTCCGATTGCTCTGAGAGGTATCTCTCGCCCTCTCGGTAATGCACATCACATAAGCCTTGCAAGCATTGCAACTAATGAGTTAGTTGAGAGATGATGTATTACGGAACGAGTAAAGAGACTTGCCGGTAACGAGATTGAACTAGGTATTGGATACCGACGATCGAATCTCGCGCAAGTAACATACCGATGACAAAGGGAACAACGTATGTTGTTATGCGGTCTGACCGATAAAGATCTTCGTAGAATATGTAGGAGCCAATATGGGCAACCAGGTCCCTCTATTGGTTATTGACTGTAGAGGTGTCTCGGTCATGTCTACATAGTTCTCGAACCCGTAGGGTCCGCACGCTTAACGCTTCGATGACAGTTACTATGAGTTGTTATGATGTTTCTGTACCGAAGGTTGTTCGAGTCCCGGATGAGATCACGGACGTGACGAGGAGTCTCGAAATGGTCGAGACATAAAGATTCATATATTGGAAGTCTATGTTTGGACATCGGAAGTGTTCCGGGTGAAATTAGGAATTTTACCAAGTACCGGAGGTTACCTAACCCCCTAATACTAATGGGCCAACATGGGCCTTAGTGGAAAGGAGAGAAGGGGCCCAAGTGCTGGTCAGCACCTTCCCCCTTCCCTAGTCCTATTAGGACTAGGAGAAGGGGCGCCTCTCTCTCCCTTCCCACTTGGGGGAAACCTAGTTGGACTAGGATTGGGGGAATCCTACTCCTAGTAGGAGTAGGACACCCTGGCGCACCTCCCTTGGCCGGCCAGCCCTCCTCCTTCCCTCCTTTATATACGGGGCAGAGGGCACCCCATGACACACAAGTTGATCCTTGAGATCTTTCCTTAGCCGTGTGCGGTGCCCCTTCCACCATATTACACCTCGAGAATACCGTGGCAGCTTAGGCGAAGCCCCTGCGCCGGTGGAACATCATCATCGCCACCACGCCGTCAGGTCGACGAAACTCTCCTCAACACTCGGCTGGATCGGAGTTCGAGGGACGCCATCGAGCTGAACGTGTGCAGAACTCCGGAGGTGCCGTGACGTTCGGTACTTGGATCGGTTGGATCGTGAAGAAGTACGACTACTTCCTCTACGTTGCGTCAACGCTTCACTGTGGGTCTACGAGGTACGTAGACAACACTCTCATCTCGTTGCTATGCATCACCATGATCTTGCGTGATCGTAGGAAAATTTTTGAAATTACTACGTTACCCAACAACCATCTCATCTCAAAACCCTAGTTCATCTCTTGTATCCAATTCTTGTCTCTAAGTCCATGATTGGTACTAGTAGGTTGCTAGTAGTGTTGATTACTCTTTGTAGTTGATGCTAGTTAGTTTATTTGGTGGAAGATTGTATGTTCAGATCCTTTATGCATATTATTACCCCTACGATTATGAACATGAATATGCTTTGTGAGTAGTTACGTTTGTCCCTGAGGACAAGGGAGAAGTATTGCTATTGGTAGTCATGTGAATTTGGTATTCGTTCGATATTTTGATGAGATGTATGTTGTCTAGCCTCTAGTGGTGTTATGTGAACGTCGACTACATAACACTTCACCATTATTTGGGCCTAGAGGAAGGCATTGGGAAGTAATAAGTAGATGATGGGTTGCTAGAGTGACAGAAGCTTAAACCCTAGTTTATGCGTTGCTTCGTAAGGGGCTGATTTGGATCCATATGTTTCATGCTATGGTTAGGTTACCTTAATAATTTTGTTGTAGTTGCGGATGCTTGCAATAGAGGTTAATCATAAGTGGGATGCTTGTTCAAGTAAGAACAGCACCCAAGAACCGGTCCACCCACATGTCAAATTATCAAAGTACCGAACGCAAATCATATGAGCGTGATGAAAACTAGCTTGACGATATTCCCATGTGTCCTCGGGAGCGCTTTTCCTTATATAAGAGTTTGTCCAGGCTTGTCCTTTGCTACAAAAAGTGGGCCACCTTGCTGCACTTTATTTACTTTTGTTACTTGTTGCTAATTACAAATTATCTTATCACAAAACTATCTGTTACCACTTATTTCAGTACTTGCAGAGAATACCTTGCTGAAAATCGCTTATCATTTATAGAAAGGACTATGATAGACCCCCAATACTTGTGGGTCATCAAGACTCTTTTCTGGCGTCGTTGCCGGGGAGTGAAGCGCCTTTGGTAGGTGGAATTTGGTAAGGAAAAATATATATACTGTGCTGAAATTTACTGTCACTTATTACTATGGAAAGTAATCCTCTGAGGGGCTTGTTCGGGGTATCTTCACCTCATCCAGTAGAGCAAAGAGTTGCTCCTCAACCTAGTGAACCTATTGAAAATGAAACTCCTTTTGAATTTCCTTCGGGTATGATAGAAAAACTGCTAGCTAATCCTTTTACAGGAGATGGAACAAAGCATCTTGATGAGCACTTAATATATGTGGATGAAGTTTGTGGATTATTTAATCTTGCAGGTATATCCGATGATGTTGCTAAGAAGAAGGGCTTCCCATTATCTCTGAAGGGAGACGCATTGACATGGTATAGGCTATGTGATGATACGAGATCATGGAACTATAGAAGATTGAAATTGGAATTTCATCAAAAGTATTACCCTATGCATCTTGTTCATCGTGATCGCAATTATATATGTAATTTTTGGCCTCGCGAAGGAGAAAGCATCGCTCAAGCTTGGGGGAGGCTTAAATCAATGTTATATTGATGCCCCAATCATGAGCTCTCGAGAGAAATAATTATTCAAAGTTTTTATGATCAGCTTTCTCATAATAATCAAACCATGCTCGATACTTCTTGTGCTGGCTCTTTTATGATGAAGACTATTGACTTTAAATGTGACTTATTGGATAAAATTAAACGCAACTCTGAAGATTGGGACCTCGACGAAGGTAAGGAGTCAGGTATGACACCTAAGTTTTATTGTGTTAAATCTTTTATGGATACCGATATTTTCCATAAGTTTAGCACTAAATATGGACTTGACTCTGAGATAGTAGCTTCTTTCTGTGAATCTTTTGCTACTTATGTTGATCTCCCCAAGGAGAAGTGGTTTAAATATCATCCTCCCATAGAAGTAAAAGTAACTGCACCTATTAAAGTTGAAGAAAAGACTGTCACTAATAATGATCCTATTGTTCCTACTTCTTATGTTGAGAAACCACCTTTCCCTATTAGAATAAAGGATCATGCTAAAGCTTCAATCAGAAATTCGTAAAAGCAATATTAGAACTTATACACCTCCCGAGCAAGTTAAAGTAGAACCTAATATTGCTATTGTTAAAGATCTCTTGTCTGATAATATTGATGGGCATGTTATTCAGTTCAACGGTGAAACTGCTAGAATTGCTAAACCTTGTGCTAAACATAAACATAGAACTGTGGTAGGCGTGCCTGTTATTTCTGTTAAAATAGGAGATAACTGTTATCATGGCTTATGTGATATGGGTGCTAGTGCTAGTGTTATACCTATTACCTTATATGAAGAAATTAAGCATGAAATTGCACCTGCTGAGATAGAAGATGTTGATGTTACAATTAAACTTGCCAATAGAGATACTATTTCACCAATTGGGATTGTTAGAGATGTTCAAGTCTTGTGTGGGAAAACTAAATATCCCGCTGATTTTCTTGTTCTTGGTTCCCCACAAGATAGCTTTTGTCCCATTATATTTGGTAGACCCTTCTTGAACACTGTTAAAGGATAGACTGCGAAAAGAATGTTGTTACTATTGGCTTGGATGATATGATTCATGAGTTTAATTTCTCTAAATTTAGTAAACAACATCGTGAAGAAGAATTGCCTAGTAAGGATGGTATTATTGGTCTTGCTTCTATTGTCGTACCTCCTAGTGACCCTTTAGAACATTATTTGTTAGACCATGAAAATGATATGTTCATGAATGAAAGAAGGGAAATGATGAAATATTCTTTAAGCAGGAACCTATTCCGAAACACAATTTTCCTGTTGAAATCTTAGGGGATCCTCCTCCACCTAAGGGTGATCCCGTGTTTGAGCTTAAAGCATTGCCTGATAATCTTAAATATGCTTATCTTGAAGAAAAGAAGATATATCCTGTTATTATTAGTGCTAACCTTTCAGAGCATGAAGAAGAAAGATTATTGAAAACTCTGAAGAAGCACCATGCTACAATTGGATATACTCTTGATGATCTTAAGGGCATTAGTCCCACTCTCTGTCAACATAAAATAAATTTGGAAGCGGATGCCAAACCAGTTCATGATCCTCAACGACGTTTAAATCCTTAAATGAAAGAAGTGGTAAGAAAAGAAGTACTCAAGCTTCTGGAGGTAGGTACAATCAAAGACTACTTTTACATGCCCTTTTGGTACTTTTGCTTATAGACGTATGCCTTTTGGTTTATGTAATGCACCTTCTACCTTTCAAAGATGCATGATGGCTATATTCTCTGACTTTTGTGAAAAGATTTGTGAGGTTTTCATGGATGACTTTTCCGTCTATGGTTCCTCTTTTGACCATTGCTTGAGCAATCTTGATCGAGTTTTGCAGAGATGTGAAGAAACTAATCTTGTCTTGAATTGGGAAAAGTGCCACTTTATGGTTAATGAAGGTATTGTCTTGGGGCATAAAGTTTCTGAAAGAGGTATTGAAGTTGATAAAGCCAAGGTTGATGCTATTGAAAGATGCCATGTCCCAAGGACATCAAAGGTATAAGAAGTTTCCTTGGTCACGCCGGATTTTATAGAAGGTTCATTAAGGACTTCTCAAAAATTTCTCGGCCTCTCACTAATTTATTACAGAAAGATATACCATTTGTCTTTGATGATGATTGTGTAGAAGCATTTGAAATACTCAAGAAAGCATTAGTCTCTGCACCTGTTGTTCAGCCACCTGAATGGAATTTACCCTTTGAAATTACGTGTGATGCCAGTGATTATGCTGTAGGTGCTGTTCTAGGGCAAAGAGTTGATAAGAAATCAAATGTTATCCATTATGCTAGTAAGACTCTAGACAATGCTCAAAGAATTTAAGCTACTACTGAAAAAGAACTCTTAGCAGTTGTATTTGCTTGTGATATGTTCAGACCTTATATTGTTGATTCTAAAGTAACCATTCACACTGATCATGCTGCTATTAAATATCTGATGGAAAATAAAGATGCTAAACCAAGACTTATTAGATGGGTTCTCCTCCTACAAGAATTTGATTTGCATATCGTTGATAGAAAAGGAGCCGAGAACCCTGTTGCAGACAACTTATCTAGGTTAGAAAATGTTCTTGATGACCCACTACCTATTGATGATAGCTTTCCTGATGAGCAATTAAATGTTATAAGTACTTCTCGTAGTACTCCTTGGTATGCTGATTATGCTAATTATATTGTTGCTAAGTTTATACCACCTAGCTTCACATACCAGCAAAAGAAAAAGTTCTTCTATGATTTAAGGCATTACTTTTGGGATGACCCACATCTTTATAAAGAAGGAGTAGATGGTGTTATTAGACGTTGTGTACCTGAGCATGAACAGGAACAGATTCTACGCAAGTGTCACTCCGAAGCTTATGGAGGACACCATGCTGGAGACAGAACTGCACATAAGGTATTGCAATCCGGTTTTTATTGGCCTACTCTCTTCAAGGATTCTCGTAAGTTTGTCCTATCTTGTGATGAATGTCAAAGAATTGGTAATATTAGTGGACGTCAAGAAATGCCTATGAATTATTCACTTGTTATTGAACCATTTGATGTGTGGGGCTTTGATTATATGGGACCTTTTCAAGCCTCTAATGGATACACACATATTTTAGTTGCTGTTGATTACGTTACTAAGTGGGTAGAAGCTATTCCAACTAGTAGTGCTGATCATAACACTTTTATTAAAATGCTTAAGGAAGTTATTTTTCCGAGGTTTGGAGTCCCTAGAAATTTAATGACTGATGGTGGTTCACACTTTAATCATGGTGCTTTCTGTAAAATGCTTGCTAAGTATGACGTCAATCATAGAATTGCATGTCCTTATCACCCACAGTCCAGTGGTCAAGTAGAGTTGAGAAATAGAGAGCTAAAATTAATTTTGCAAAAGACGGCTAATAGGTCTAGAAAGAATTGGTCCAAGAAACTTGATGATGCATTATGGGCCTATAGAACTGCATATAAAAATCCTATGGGTGTGTCTCCACATAAAATGGTTTATGGAAAAGCATGTCACTTACCTCTCGAACTAGAACATAAGGCATATTGGGCTATTAAAGAGCTCAACTATGATTTCAAACTTGCCTGTGAGAAGAGTTTATTTGATATTAGCTCACTTGATGAATGGAGAACCCAAGCTTACGAAAATGCCAAGTTGTTTAAAGAAAAAGTTAAAAGATGGCATGACAAAAGGATAGAAAAGCGTGAGTTTAATGTAGGTGATTATGTATTGCTATACAACTCTCGTTTAAGATTTTTTGCAGGAAAACTTCTCTCTAAATGGGAAGGCCCCTACGTTATCGAGGAGGTCTATCGTTCCGGTGCCATAAAGATCAACAACTTCGAAGGTACAAATCCGAAGGTGGTAAACGGTCAAAGAATCAAACATTATATCTCAGGTAATCCCATAAACGTTGAAACCAATATTATTGAAACCGTAACCCCGGAGGAATACATAAGGGACACTTTTCGGAATGTTTCAGACTCCGAAAAGGAATAGGTATGTGGTACGGTAAGTAAACCGGCTCCAAAACAAATTTTGAGGCAATATTTCTCCGTTTTGGAATATTTGGAAAAATAGAAAAATAAGTAGCAGTCCGGGAAGGACACGAGGGCCCCACGAGGGTGGTGGGCGCGCCCTACCCCCCTTGGCGCGCCCCCTACCTCTTGAGCACCTCGAGTGCCTTCCGGACTCTGTTTTCTTGCACGATACGTATTTTGGTCGGTAAAAATTCATTATATATTCTCCCGAAGGTTTTGACTCCTGTATCACGCAAATATCCTCTGTTCTTGTTTCGAGTTGTCCCACTTCAGATTAGATCAACATGTCGTCCCAGGATTCGGAAGGAGAAAGCTATGTGGATGATTACTTAGCAAATCCCAAGGTCTATGGGGATGTGGAACACGATGGTTGGACCATGGAGGAAGAAGAGGACTATGAACCCAAGGGGAAGGAGGAGACGAGCTCAGATGAAGATGAAGCCCCATTACCTCAACCTGGGGACATGCATGTGGAGTTCAAAAAGTCAAGTCTCCCTGATAGGGTAAAGAAACCCAAGTTCGAGTTTATTCCTTTTCGTCTCTTGCAGGAAAATAACAGGACCTATGCAAAAAGATATTAACCTTGGAGTGGGAGATTGATGATCTTAGGGATCAAAATGCCGTCCTCAAGCGCAAATTAAGGGAGAAGTCTAAGCCATCAATTAAGTCAACATCACCATCTTCCTCATCACCAACAACAACAAAGGAGACATAATCACATGGGTATGGGCACTCCCCTTGGCAACTGCCAAGCTTGGGGAAGGTGCCCCGGTATCGTATCATCATCACACTCCTATCTTTTTCGTTTTTATTAGTTCGATCCTATTAGTAGTACCTTGATCTAGTAGAATAAAGTTTTTGGCATGATCTAGTTTTGAGTTTTTCTTTATGATCTCTCTATGTAATCGAGTCCATGAGCTATATATAATAAAGATTAGTGTTGAGTCAAGGGCTTGATTATTTCGCCATGATCTTGGGTGAATAAAAGAAAAGAAGAAAAAGAATAAAAAGAAACAAAGAGTTCATATTGATCTTATTGAGAGTAATGACTTCACATAGAAAGAGTATGATGATTAAAAGTTGTTGGGAGTTGGCAGACATAGCTTTGGTCATCGTTGCAATTAATAGGAAGTAATAAGGAAAGAGAGATTTCACACACACACACACACACACACACACACACACACACACACACACACACACACACACACATATATATATATATATATATTATCATTGACATCTTTTATGATTGGGAGCACTCATTAAAATATGACATGCTAAAGAGTTGATGTTGGACAAGGAAGACAACGTGATGAGTGATGTTTTCTTATATCCGAGATAAAGTATGTTGTCATGGATCCTCTAACATGTTGAGCTTGACTTTCCCCTCATGTTAGCTAAATTCTCAAAGCACCAAGTAGAAAGACTACTTGTGCTTCCAAATACCCTTAAACCAGTTTTGCCATGAGAGTCCACCATATCTACCTATGGATTGAGTAAGATCCTTCAAGTAAGTTGTCATCGGTGCAAAGCAATAAAAATTGCTCTAAATATGTATGATTGATTGGTGTGGGAGAAATAAGCTTTATATGATCTTGTGATGTGGAAGTGATAAAAGCGAAGGACTGCATAATAAAGGTTCATATCACAAGGGGCAATATAAAGTGACGTTCTTTCGCATTGAGATTTCGTACATCCAACCATAAAAGCGCATGGCAACCTCTGCTTCCCTCTGCGAAGGGCCTATCTTTTATTATTATCTTCTACCTTATGCAAGTGTCACGGTGATCTTCACCCTTCCTTTTTCATTTTATCCTTTGGCAAGCCCAGCATGTTGGAAAGAACATGATATATATATAGGGAAAATGCATCCTACTACCGGGTGTAACTACACCCATTTCTTATATACTACTATGTGGTAGTATATATACTACTTTATCATTTTTAGTATGTTCATATACTATATCTAAGATACTCTAAAGCGAGTTATGTGAAAAATTGCATGTGAGCCAATGTTTTATCATATTTGTGAAAATACGTATATATTTTTACATAAAAAGAAGTATGCTAAAATATACTATATATATATATATATACTACCTAAATATTCTTACATACTACATACTACGCATACATACACTGCGGTATAGTAGATACTACCTAAAACGTACAAAATAAAAATGGGTGGAACTACACCCGGTAGTAGGAAAAAATTGTCCTATATAGGGAAAATGCATCCTACTAGGGGAGCATAAGTTATTATTGTTGACATTTCCCTTGAGGTAAAAGGTTGTGGGGCAAAACTGTAAGCCCCTATCTTTCTCTCAGGTTCCATTAAAATTTTGTAACCACAAGTATTGCGTGAGTGTTAGCAATTATGAAGGACTAGATGATAGTTGAGTATGTGGACTTGCTTTTTTGCTCTGACATAGACTCTTTCCGATGTTATGATAAATTGCAATTGCTTCAATGACCTAGGTTATAGTTTGTTGGTTCTCGATAAGGTTTCTGATTCATACTTTTGCATTGTGAATAGATCATCACTTGAATATAAGTAATCATATGACAAAATCTATATATGTTGCTGCTATGAGAATAATCATGATGCCTTCACGTCCGTATTTTATTTTTATCGACGCCTCTACCTCTAAACATGGGGACATATTTATTGTTATCAGCTTTTCTCTTGAGGACAAGCAAGGTCTAAGCTTGGGGGAGTTGATACGTCCATTTTGCATCATGCTTTTATATCGATATTTATTGAATTATGGGCTGTTACTTCATGTTATGTCACCATACTTATGGCTATTCTCTCTTATTTTACAAGGTTTACATAAGGAGGGATAATGCCGGCAGCTGGAATTCTGGGCTGGAAAAGGAGCAAATATTAGAGACATATTCTGCACAACTCCAAAAGTCCTGAAACTCCACGAAATATCTTACAATAAATAATAAACAATCCTCGCCAAAGATGAAGGCCAGGGGGCCCACACCCTGTCCACGAGGGTGGGGGGCGCCCCCCCCCCCCCCTAGGGTGCGCTCCCCTACCTCGTGGGCCCCCTCGTGGCTCTCCGATGACCAGCTTCTGCCATATGAAGTCTTTCATCAAGAAAAAAAGAAGAAGCAACCTTTCGGGACGAGACTCCTCCGCCACGAGGCGGAACCTTGGCCGAACCAATCTAGGGCTCCGGCAGAGCTGTTCTGCGGGGGACACTTCCCTCCGGGAGGGGGAAATCATCACCATCATCATCACCAACGCTCCTCTCATCGGGAGAGGGCAATCTCCATCAACAACTTCACCAGCACCATCTCATCTCAAAACCCTAGTTCATCTCTTGTATCCAATTCTTGTCTCTAAATCCTGGATTGGTACTAGTAGATTGCTAGTAGTGTTGATTACTCTTTGTAGTTGATGCTAGTTGGTTTATTTGGTGGAAGATTATATGTTCAGATCCTTTATGCATATTATTACCCCTCTGATTATGAACATGAATATGCTTTGTGAGTAGTTACATTTGTTCCTGAGGACAAGGGAGAAGTCTTGCTATTAGTAGTCATGTGAATTTGGTATTCGTTCGATATTTTTATGAGATGTATGTTGTCAAGCCTCTAGTGGTGTTATGTGAACGTCGACTACATTACACTTCACCATTATTTGGGCCTAGAGGAAGGCATTGGGAAGTAGTAAGTAGATGATGGGTTGCTAGAGTGATGTAAGCTTAAACCCTTGTTTATGCGTTGCTTCGTAAGGGCTGATTTGGATCCATATGTTTCATGCTATGGTTAGGTTTACCTTAATATTTTTGTTGTAGTTGCGGATGCTTGCAATAGAGGTTAATCATAAGTGGGATGCTTGTTCAAGTAAGAACAGCACCCAAGCACCGTCCACCCACATATCAAATTATGAAAGTACCGAACGCGAATCATAGGAGCGTGATGAAAACTAGCTTGACGATATTCCCATGTGTCCTCGGGAGCGCTTTTCCTTATATAAGAGTTTGTCCAGGCTTATCCTTTGCTACAAAAAGGATTGGGCCACCTTGCTGCACTTTATTTACTTTTGTTACTTGTTGCTCATTACAAATTATCTTATCACAAAACTATCTGTTACCACTTCTTTCAAGATTTTGCGTAAAATACCTTGCTGAAAACCGCTTATCATTTCCTTCTGGTCCTCGTTGGGTTCGACACTCTTACTTATCGAAAGGACTACGATAGATCCCCTATACTTGTGGGTCATTAGTCATCTCTTCACTTCCTAAGCCGGCAATCTCGTTTGTGATGAGATCAAGCCTAGAGTACATTTCGGCGACACCTTCACCATCCTTCATATTGAACTTGTCAAGTTGACTTTGAAGCACATCCAATTTGGATTCCTTGACGGAGTCGGTACCTTCGTGCATATCAATCAAAGTATCCCAAATTTCCTTTGCATTCTCAAGACGGCTGATTTTGTTGAATTCTTCTGGGCACAATCCATTGAAGAGAATATCACAAGCTTGAGCATTGTATTGTAGAATCTTCAACTCTTCCACGGTAGCTTCACGGTTGGGTTCTTTCCCATCAAAGAATTCACCTTGCAAGCCAATACACACAATAGCCCAAACGGCGGGGTTATGTCCAAGAATATGCATTTTCATCTTATGCTTCCAACTAGCAAAATTTGTACCATCAAAGTAAGGACCTCTACGGTGGTAATTTCCCTCGCTAGACGCCATACTCTCCTAGGTTGTGAAACCAAGACTATGACCACCAAAAGCTATGGAAATCAAAGCAAATGGATACCAAAGCTTTAATACCACTTGTAGGATCGAAAGTATGTCTAGAGGGGGGTGATTAGACTACTTGACCAAATAAAAATCTAGCCTTTTCCCAATTTTAGTTCTTGGCAGATTTTAGCAACTTAGCACAAGTCAAGCAATCAACCTACACATGCAATTCTACGAGTATAGCAGCGGAATGTAAAACAATTGCATATGAAGGTAAAGGGATGAGTTTGAAGGAGCAAACACAATGTTGACACGGAGATTTTTTATCCGTGGTTCCGATAGGTGGTGCTATCGTACTTCCACGTTGATGGAGACTTCAACCCACGAAGGGTAACAGTTGCGCGAGTCCACGAAGGGCTCCACCCATGAAGGGTCCACGAAGAAGCAACCTTGTCTATCCCACCATGGTCGTCGCCCACGAAGGACTTGCCTCACTAGGGTAGATCTTCATGAAGTAGGCGATCTCCTTGCCCTTACAAACTCCTTGGTTCAACTCCACAATCTTGTCGGAGGCTCCCAAGTGACACCTAGCCAATCTAGGAGACACCACTCTAAGAAGTAACAAATGGTGTGTTGATGATGAACTCCTTGCTCTTGTGCTTCAAATGATAGTCTCCCCAACACTCAACTCTCTCTCATAGGATTGGATTTGGTAGAAAGAAGATTTGAGTGGAAAGCAACTTGGGGAAGGCTAGAGATCAAGATTTATGTGGTTGGAATGGAATATCTTGACCTGAACACAAGGGTAGGTGGTTCTCTCTCAGAAATTAAATATGTATTGGAAGTGTAGGCATGTTCTGATGGCTCTCTCCACGAATGAAGAGTGGGTGGAGGGGTATATATAGCCTCCATAGAAAATCTAACCATTACACACAAATCATCAAACTCGGTGGGACCGATTCAAAGAACTCGGTCAGACTGATATGGTTCATAATGTGACCGTTAGGTGTTTCGGTGGGACCGAAATGTCAACTCGGAGGGACCGATATCATTAGGGTTAGGGCATAACGTAATCTCGGTGAGACCGATTACACAAACTCGGTAAGACCGATTATGGTAAAAGACTAACAGAGGGTTGGTCAGGCAAACTCGGTGGGACCGATTCTCTCATCTCGGTTGGACCGATACGTTACGAAAAGGAAACAGAGTGTTTGCATTGCAATCTCGGTGGGACCGATCGCTCATCTCGGTTTGATCGAAACATTACGAAGGGAAACAAAGAGGTTGCAATCCCATCTCGGTGAGACCGAGATCCCTATCGGTGAGACCGAAAAGACTAGGGTTTCTCGCAGTGGCTATGTCAACTGAACTCGGTGGCGCTGGATAGAATGAATCGGTGAGGCCGAGTTGGACTTGTGGTTTGGGACATATGTGGATATGAGAAAGTAGTGGAGGGTTTTGGAGCATATCACTAAGCATTTTGAGCAAGCACCTCATTAAGCAACACCTCATCCCTTCTTAATAGTATTGGCTTTTCCTATAGACTCGATGTGATCTTGGATCACTAAAATAGAAAATGTAGAGTCTTGTGCTTTGAGCCTGAGCCAATCTTTTGTCCTTAGCATTTTGAAGGGTCCACTTTCTAATCCATGCCATGCCAATCATTGAGCTTTCCTGAAATATTTATCTTGAAATAGCATTAGCTCAATGAGCTATATGTTGCTAGGAATTACCAAAACCACCTAGGGATAGTTGCACTTTCAATAGTACATGACATGCACAGTGTGAAAATTATATCATTGAAAGAACCTTTCACATACGAATTTAACGGTGTGCTTTGTGAAAGTTGCATGTCATATATTATTGCTCTAATATTTGGTCAAAGTTAGCATCAAAAAACGCATTAGGCCCTATATAGATGGAAGGAGGGAGTAGCTTTGAATAGCATTTTGATAGTAAAATGTGGCAAGACTCTCTCTTTGTGTGGTGTGAATAATTTTATTTTATTTTGTTTTCTTTTTGGTTGAGGGAAGTGCGAATTGATTTGGTACGTACAAGTACAATATTACACGTTATGCTGTAGGATCGAAAGTATGTCTAGAGGGGGGTGATTAGACTACTTGACCAAATAAAAAATCTAGCCTTTTCCCAATTTTAAGTCTAGGCAGATTTTAGCAACTTAGCACAAATCAAGTAATCAACCTACACATGCATTTCTAAGAGTATAGCGGCGGAATGTAAAAAAATTGCATATGAAGGTAAAGGGAGGAGTTTGGAGGGAGCAAACACAATGTAGACATGGGGATTTTTTATCCGTGGTTCCGATATGTGGTGCTATCGTACATCCACGTTGATGGATACTTCAAGCCACGAAGGGTAACGGTTGCGTGAGTCCACGGAGGGCTCCACCCACGAAGGGTCCATGAAGAAGCAACCTTGTCTATCCCACCATGGCCCTCGCCCATGAAGGACTTGCCTCACTAGGGTAGATCTTCACGAAGTAGGCGATCTCCTTGCCCGTACAAACTCCTTGGTTCAACTCCACAATCTTGACGGAGGCTCCCAAGTGACACCTAGCCAATTTGGGAGACACCACTCTCCAAAAGGTAAAAGTTGGTGTGTTGATGATGAACTCCTTGCTCTTGTGCTTCGAATGATAGTCTCCCCAACACTCAGCTCTCTCTCATACGATTGGATTTGGTAGAAAGATAATTTGAGTGGAAAGCAACTTGGGGAAGGCTAGAGATCAAGATTTATGTGGTTGGAATGGAATATCTTGACCTCAACACAAGTGTAGGTAGTTCTCTCTCAGAAAATGTATGTTGGAAGTGTAGGCATGTTCTGATGGCTCTCTCCACGAATGAAGAGTGGGTGGAGGGGTATATATAGCCTCCACACAAAATCTAACCGTTACACACAAATCAGCAAACTCGGTGGGACCGAATCAGAAAACTCGGTCGAACCGATTCAGTCAATATGTGACCGTTAGGCAATTTCGGTGGGACCAACATGTCAACTCGGTGGGACCGATTCCATTAGGGTTAGGGCATAACGTAATCTCGGTTGGACCGATTACTCAAACTCGGTGGGACCGATTTTGGTAATAAGCAAACAGAGTGTTGGTTAGGGAAACTCGGTGGGACCGATTCGCTCATCTCGGTTAGACCGAAGTGTTACGAAGGGGAAACAGAGAGTTTGCATTGCAATCTCGGTGGGACCGATCGCTCATCTCGGTTGGACCGAAACGTTACGAAGGGAAACTGAGAGTTTGCAATCCCGTCTCGGTGAGACCGAGATCCCTATCGGTGAGATTGAAAAGACTAGGGTTTGTGGCAGTGGCTATGTCAAGTGAACTCGGTGGCGCCGGATGGAAAGTTTCGGTGGGGCCGAGTTTGACTTTTGGTTTGGGACATATGTGGATATGAGAAAGTAGTTGAGGGTTTTTGGAGCATATCACTAAGCATTTTTGAGCAAGCAAGCCATTAAGCAACACCTCATCCCCTGTTAATAGTATTGGCTTTTCCTATGGACTCAATGTGATCTTGGATCACTAAAATAGAAAATGTAGAGTCCTGAGCTTTGAGCTTGAGCCAATGCTTTGTCCTTAGCATTTTGAGGGGTCCACTTTTCTAATCCATGCCATGCTAATCATTGAGCTTTCCTGAAATATTTATCTTGAAATAGCATTAGCTCAATGAGCTATATGTTGTTAGGAATTACCAAAACCACCCAGGGATAGTTGCACTTTCAATCTCCCCCTTTTTGGTAATTGATGACGACATATAAATCAAAGCTTCGACAAATGATCATAAGAATGAAAGACATCGTCTCTTTGAGAAGTATGTGATAAGTAAGAGCTCCCCCTAAATTTGTGCATTATTTAAAATTTGCTTTGGACTGCAAATGCACAATGTGTTAGGATCATGGGTTACTCTTCCATGTCACATACATCTTGGGGGAGCGCTCAAAATGATAATAATTAAAAACATGCACTCATCACCAAGAAAATTGAATGATCATATATAAGATATAAAAGATAGTGTCATCCAAACAAGCATTAAGGTAGCACATGATCAATCACATGATCATCCAAGTATCTCACAGACGACATAACATAGCAAGCAAACACACAATAAAGTTCAAGCAAGTAAAATGCAAAGAGTGACAAAAGAACACTCTCTCTCTCGAAGACTATGATCTATACATATTTCTCCCACTTTGGCAACAAGTACCAAAAAGTAAAAAATATGCATAGTGCTATGCGTATCTCAAGCTTGGTCTTCATGAGGTGGTGTAGAGATGACTCCAAGGATGAAAGCTTCTGTTGATGTAGCTGGAGCTGGTGGAGTGGCTGCTGGAGCTGGTGGCACTGAGGCTGTGGCTGCTGGTGCGGATGTAGTAGCTCTTGTGTCTGGGACAGGCACTGCAGCAGACCTCTGGCTTCTGGGCACTCTAGCAAAAGCATCTATAGTAGACTTTCCCTTCTTCTCCTCCACTTCCTCCTGAAGTTGCTCAACCACTGACTGAATCTCAGTTGCCTTGACATCAAGATCATAGAATTTCTGCTCAATGATCCTCTCCAAGCTCTCCTGGTTTTGAGTCGGGGTGGCCAAGCCCTTCTCAATCCTCAAGGTGGATTGGATCAGAAACCCAAGCTGATCTTGCTTGCTCTTCAAGAACACCTGAGATGCCTCTTCAGTAGTTGGTATCCTTGCAACTTTCTCTGCCCTTGCCTTCTCTCTCTTCTCATGTGCTTGCACTGATGATGGATCTTACTCAGTCATGACAACAGTGTTGTCCTCAAAGTATGACCTGAGGGGTAAATGTTCTTTGTCCAATAGATATGTGCCTGTGCCCATCTTGGAGTTGATGAGCACCTAAATTTGTGGAGCATACCCACAAGATCTCTTCTGATCTGCTGATTTTCTCTTGATTGTTTCCACAATCAGACCATCACTTTGAACTTTTGAGGAACATCAAATATATTCAGCAAGTTGATGGAGTGTCCTCTGATCATTCTGTGATCACCTGATTATGGCAACAGAGTGTGCCTCAGAATGGTATTGATTGTAGGCAGGCCTGACTGTAAGTGCTTTACAGAGCCAAACTTGCGAGTCTCCAGGTCTGCATCAGGAATCTCCTTGTACATGGTGGCCATTGAGTTGTGATCCTTCTTCTTCATGGCATAGACATCCAAGTCATCTTCATGAGCTTCTGGAGCATTGATCAAGCTAGCCCACTCATCAACTAAAGACTAGTACCTTGTACCCTCTGACATCCATATGATTCTGCCATCTGGATAGAAATGAGCAGTAGAATAGAATTGCATGATCAGCTCATCATTCCACTTGGTGAGCTTTTGGCCAACAAACTTGTCAACCTCACATGCCTTGAAGCTGCCATAGACACCTGGGAAGTGATATACCTGGATGTATTCCCAATCCACCCATCTCATGTCACACACTATGGGCTTCTTGTCAAGCAGGATAGTCTCATAGAAATCTTGTTGTTCCTTTGTGTGGAACCTATAATCCACATCAGTTCTCCTCCTGACAGCATATGGGTCAGCGTTTCTCCTTGTCTCGATCCTGCATCTTTCCTGATCCTCATATCTTCTGCAACAGGATGTGGATCATTATGGTCAGGGATCTTTGGCTTTAGCTTCCTTAGCACTTGGGCTTCAGCTTCCTCTTCTTCAGTCTCAGGCATTGGGGCCTTGTTCTTCTCCTCAGCATGTATGTTCCTAGTACTCCTCTTGGGTGCAGTCTTGGGAACTAGAGCAGCAGCTTTGGGAGCATTTTTTGGGCTTAACAGTAGCCCCTGACTTTATAGCATCTCACATGAGCTTCTGTGCTTTGGGTGCTGGTGCAGCATCCTCTTCCTCTTCATCATCTGATCTCACCATGGAGGACTTCCCAATAACCCTGGCAATGGTCTTCTTGACCCTTTCCTTCCTCTTCTTACCTTCACCACCTTCTTTGGGTTCAAGAGTGAACTCCATTGTTTCACCTGTGGCAACTTTCCTTGGCTTGGATGTAGGCACTCTCCTAGCTGGTGCCTTCTTGTTCAATCCTGGCTTTGTTGATGCAACGGTGCCAAACTCTTTCTTCACAACTTTCTTCTTTGAGATGGCCTCATCCTCAACTGCAACATAATCTTCATCTTCAGAATATGAGGTTCTCTTCTTCCTTGTTCTAGTAGCTGCCTTGGGCAAGTTACTAGGTGTGCTCCTGCTGCCCTCATCATAGCTGCTGGAGGGACTAGTGCCCTCACTCAACTATCCTTGTTGTTTAGACCTGTTCTGGCTGTCACTCTGGTCAGACATCTTGCAGGGAAACTGTCAGCAGACCTTTGTAGATGAGGTAGAGTAGATGATCATCACAAAGTAAAGAGGTTTTGCAAAACAAATTGAGTCAAAAAATCTTAGTTTTAGTTCTCTACAGAAGTGACTCAGAGCTACCGAATTGACAAACTCGGTGATACCGAAGCAACACTTGGAGCCTAAAGTAGTGAACTCGGTTGGGCCGAGTCATCGTTGGTGGCACCGAGATTGCTAGGGTTTCATAGAATCTTGAACTCGGTCACACTGATTTGCATGTTTCGATCGGACCGAAAAGCGCATGTGCAATGGCCTAAGCCGAATCGGTGAGACCGATATCTACATTTTGGTCGGTCCGAGATGAGTTCTGAGGAGAGCTAACCCTAAAATTTCGAATCAATCTAGACCTAAGGAAGTTTTAGCTGGATAGATTAATCACATTCATGGCAAGAAACATGGCATTGTCTTTGTGCTAGGAATCGGAGTGAAAAAGACAGCACAAGGGGTCGAACACTAACCCTAGAGCGGCGAGTGTTCGCTACGGCGGCGACAGCGGAGCAGATTCCGTCGACGGCTGCAGAGTCCAATGGCGGGTGGTCGTTGGCGGCGAGGAGACGGTCCGGAGACCCGTGGAGGCAGAGCAGGACACGCGCGGGCTGAGAGAATTTGAAGAAATTTCCAAAGTCTCACCTGTGGGTATTTATATCCTGACCCTGTTGTCGGTGTCAAAACCGGCGGATCTCGGGTAGGGGGTCTCGAACTGTGCGTCCAGGATCGATGGTTACAGGAGACAGGGGACATGATGTTTACCCAGGTTCGGGCCCTCTCTATGGAGGTAATACCCTACTTCCTGCTTGATTGATCTTGATGAATATGAGTGTTACAAGAGTTGATCTACCACGAGATCGTAATGGCTAAACCCTAGAAGTCTAGCCTGTATGACTATGGTCATGAGTATGTCCTTTCCGGACTACACCCTCCGGTTTATATAGACACCGGGGGGATCTAGGGTTACATAGAGTCAGTTTCATATGAAGGAATCTTCATAGTTGATCGCCAAGCTTGCCTTCCACGCCAAGGAGAGTCCTATCCGGACACGAGTACAGCCTTTGGCCTTCATGTCTTCACAGCCCATCCGTCCGGTCCATGGATAACAGGTCGAACGCCCGAGGACCCCTTAGTCCAGGACTCCCTCAGTGTGCATTCATTGAGAGTTCCACTGTGTCGCCGACGAAAGGTTCGATGGCCCTCCGATCGTCTACAATGACGCTGTCTAAGGAGAAACCTTCGTCCCCGGACAGATTTTCGTATTCGGCGGCTTCGTACTGCGGGCCAACTCGCTTGGCCATCTGGAGCAGACCGATAGCTACGCCCCTGGCCACCAGGTCAGATTTGGAAGCTTGAACTGCGTTGCGGATATCCATGGAGACTTGATCTTAAATGGATTCGAGACCGCGGTGATCGCTCCCCCTCGCTCCGACGAACATGACTTAAATCTGCCGTCGGACTAGATTCAGGAGATGGTTTATGTAACTGCTACGGCCTTAGACTCGGAGCAGATTGCACCATCCGAAGCCACAGATTCCGCGGCGTTGGATCCGCACACAGACTCAACACCTGGGAATATCTGTGTCAACGGAATTCCGGACACGTCTCCGGCTATAAGTTCCGAACCACGCACATCTGCGGGCGCAGAGCTGGATCGGTTGTCGATCTTCGAGTTCAGCGTTGCAGATATCTTCCAACACCCGCCCTTGGGCAACGTTCTAAATTCATTAAAAAACTTGTCCTTGGCAGGGGACTCATAGCCGGACTATGTCTGGTTTGAGCTAGAGGCTGATAAGGGAGAATTTCGCTTCCCACCCGCCACCCACTTCATAGCCACCATCGAGGACTTAACCGACATGCTTGATTATGGCTCCGAAGACATCGACGGTATAGACGACGATGCTGATAAGGAGCAATGCCAAGACCCGCCATTCATGGGACGTGGAACGGCCGCCTCTTCGTACGACGTGTACATGGTTGATACACCTAAAAAAGCTAGCGATGATGACAAAGAAGATCCAGTCGAGAATAAACCTCCTGAGACATAGTCTAAGTACCGGCGACGCCGCTCTAAGTCACATCGCAGCAACGTTGGCACGAGAGAAAATAGTACTCCGGACGACGCCGAAAACAATGAAGACCTTGTTGGAGCAAGATCCGAACAGGAGGAACGGGAAAACGGGCAAGCCAGCTCCGATGAACAGGCCCTGCCCAGCGAGAATTCGGAGGACGACAACTACCTTCCGCTCTCCGAAGATGAGGTAAGTGATAACCCACAAGTATAGGAGATCGCAACAGTTTTCGAGGGTAGAGTATTCAACCCAAATTTATTGATTCGACACAAGGGAACAAAAGAATATTCTCAAGTATTAGCAGTTGAGTTGTCAATTCAACCACACCTGGATAACATAGTATCTACAGAGTAGTATTTAGTAGCAAAGTAGTATGATAGTAATGGTAACAATAGAAAAAGTAATATTTTTGGGTTTTGTAGTGATTGTAACAGTAGCAACGGAAAAGTGAATAAGCGGAGAACAATATGTGAAAAGCTCGTAGGCATTAGATCGGTGATGGAGAATTATGTCGGATGTGGTTCATCATGTAACAATCATAACATAGGGTGACACAGAACTAGCTCCAATTCATCAATGCAATGAAGGCATGTATTCTGAATATAGTCATACATGCTTATGGAAAATAACTTGCATGACATATTTTGTCCTACCCTCCCGTGGTAGCGGGGTCCTAATGGAAACTAAGGGATATTAAGGCCTCCTTTTAATAGAGTACCGGACCAAAGCATTAACACATAGTGAATACATGAACTCCTCAAACTATGGTCATCACCGAGAGTGTTCCCGATTATTGTCACTCCGTGGTTGCCGGATCATAACACATAGTAGGTGACTATAGACTTGCAAGATAGGATCAAGAAGTCACATATATTCATGAAAACATAATAGGTCCAGATCTGAAATCATGGCACTCGGGCCCTAGGGACAAGCATTAAGCATAGCAAAGTCATAGCAACATCAGTCTCACAACATAGTGGATACTAGGGATCAAACCCTAACAAAACTAACACGATTACATGATAAATCTCATCCAACCCATCACCGTCCAGCAAGCCTACGATGGAATTACTCACGCAAGGCGGTGAGAATCATGATATTGGTGATGGAGGATGGTTGATGATGACGATGGCTTCAGATTCCCCTCTCTGGAGCCCCGAACGGACTCCAGATCAGCCCTCCCGAGAGAGATTAGGGCTTGGCGGCGGCTCCGTATCGTGAAACGCGATAAATCCTTCTCTCTGATTTTTTTCTCCCCGGACACGAATATAGAGTTGGAGTTGAGGTCGGTGGAGCTCCAGGGGGCCCATGAGGCAGGGGGGCGCGCCCTGGGGGGGGGGGGCAGGTGCACCTCCCACCCTCGTGGACAGGGTGTGGGCCCCCCTGGCCTTGATTCTACTGCCAGTATTTTTTATTATTTCCAAAAATAATCTCCGTGAAGTTTTAGGTCATTCCGAGAACTTTTGTTTCTGCACAAAGGTAACATCATGGCAATTCTGCTGAAAACAGCGTCAGTCCGGGTTAGTTCCATTCAAATCAAGCAAGTTAGAGTCCAAAACAAGGGCAAAAGTGTTTGGAAAAGTAGATACGACGGAGACATATCAACTCCCCCAAGCTTAAACATTTGCTTGTCCTAAAGCAATTCAGTTGATAAACTAAAAAGAGATAAATAAAAACTTCTACAAATTCTGTTTTCTCTTGTTGTTGTAAATATGTAAAGCCAGCATTCAAGTTTTCAGCAAAGATTATGAACTAACCTTATTCACAATAACATTTAGGTCTCATGTTTACTTATGTCAATGGCATAATCAACTAGCGAGCAATAATAATAAATCTTGGATGACAACACTTTATCAAAACAATCATGATATGATATAACAAGATGGTATCTCGCTAGCCTTTCTAAGACCACAAAACATAAATGCAGAGCACCTTTAAAGATCAAGGACTGACTGAACATTGTAATTCATGGTAAAAGAGATCCAGTCATAGTCATACCCAATATAAACTAATAGTAATGGATGCAAATGACAGCGGTGCTCTCCAGCTGGTGCTTTTTAATAAGAGGGTGATGACTCAACATAAAAGTAAATAGATAGGCCCTTCGCAAAGGGAAACAGGGATTTGTAGAGGTGCCAGAGCTCGATTTAGAAATAGAGATACATAATATTTTGAGCGGCATACTTTCATTGTCAACATAACAACCAAGAGATGACGATATCTTCCATGCTACACACATTATAGGCGGTTCCCAAACAGAATGGTAAAGTTTATACTCCCCCTCCACCAACAAGCATCAATCCATGGCTTGCTCGAAACAACGAGTGCCTCCAACTAACAACAGTCCCGGGGAGATTTTTTTTGCAATTATTTTGATTTGATTTGCATAAATCATGGGACTGGGCATCCCGGTGACCAGCCATTTTCTCGTGAGTGAGGAGCGGAGTCCATTCCTCTTGACAATAACCCGCCTAGCATGGAAGATACAGACAACCCTAGTTGATACATGAGCTATTCGAGCATACAAAACAGAATTTCATTTGAAGGTTTAGAGTTTGGCACATACAAATTTACTTCGAACGGCAAGTAGATACCGCATATATAGGAAGGTATAGTGGACTCATATGGAGTAACTTTGGGGTTTAAGGGATTGGATGCACAAGCAGTATTCCCGCTTAATACAAGTGAAGGCTAGCAAAAGACTGGGAAGCGACCAACTAGAGAGCGACAACATTCATGAACATGCATTAAAATTAATAAACCTTGGGTGCAAGCATGAGTAGGATATAATCCACCATGAACATAAATATCATGAAGGCTATGTTGATTTTGTTTCAACTACATGCGTGAACATGCGCCAAGTCAAGTCACTTGAATCATTCAAAGGAGGACACCACCCTACTATACCACATCACAACCATTTTAATAGCATGTTGGCACGCAAGGTAAACCATTATAAACTCCTAGCTAATTAAGCATGGCATAAGCAACTATAATCTCTAATTGTCATTGCAAACATGTTTATTCATAATAGGCTGAATCAGGAACGATGAACTAATCATATTTACAAAAACAAGAGAGGTCGAGTTCATACCAGCTTCTCTCATCTCAATCAGTCCATCATGTATCGTCATAATTGCCTTTCACTTGCACGACCGAACGATGTGAAAAATGGTAATAGTGCACGTGCATTGGACTAAGCTGGAATCTGCAGGCATTCAATAAACAGGAGAAGACAAGGCAATACGGGCTCTTTGTTAAATCAACAATAATGCATATAAGAGCCACTTCAACAATTTCTTTATGGTCTTCTTCTATCGACCCCCAAAGGAAAGAAAAGAAACAAAAATATTTACACGGGAAAGCTCCCAACAAGCAAAAGAAGAGCAGCAAATCTTTTTGGGTTTTCTTTTAGTTACTACTACTACAAGCAAGGAAAGTAAACTAGCTAAACGCTACAACTAATTTTTTGTTTTTGTTTTTCTTAAGGTTTATCAAACACACAAGAAGAAAGCGAGAAAAAGAAAATAAACTAGCATGGATATTACAGTGAAAAAGTATGAGCACCGACAACTAGCATGAGAGTGTGATCATAAATGTAATGTCGGTGACATACTCCCCCAAGCTTAGGCTTTTGGCCTAAGTTGGTCTATGGCCACGGCTTGCCTGGCGGATATCCGAAGTTGTAACTGGGGTCATACTGAGATGAAGCCTCGAGTTGCCACTGGTTGGCAACCTCCTCCGGATTCCACTGGTAAACATATTGGCGTGAAGGAACAAATTGTGGTTCCGGATCTGGCTCTGTAGCTGAGGTGGGGTTCTGGTAGGCATGAATGGCCTCCAGCGGAACAAGGTATTGGCCTGCAGATAACTTAAACAAGGAAGGAGCAGGCAAAGTAATAGTCTCAAGGTGATTTTTATCAAATAACAGTCTATAGATAAGCTCCTTTTTCTTGTTCTTAACAAGGAAATCATGTGCAACAATACTCTTGTAGTCTAGAAAAACAGTAGGCAACAACTTTTCTTCTTTCTCATAATGCCTAATAGGTATGTTAAAGTACGCAGCAAGGCGAGAGGCGAAGATGCCTCCCAAGATGGGGCCCTTAGTACGGTTAAGATTTAACCGCCTTGCAACAATAGCGCCTATACTAAATGTGTCATCACGAAACAGAGCTTGGCACAAAAGAACAATATCAGGGGCACTAAGGTTGCCACAATTTCTGCGACCAATTAAGCATCTACTAGCAAATATTGCAAAGTAACGTAGGACAGGAAAATGTATGCTAGTAGTTAGTGCATCGGAAACCTTCCTAGTTTCCCATACAGCAATTGTATCAATAAACCCCTCCACATCGTCACGATGTGGTTCCTCTACGCTGCCCGGAAAAGGCAACTTGCAAACCTCACAAAATTCAGAGAGGGGCATCCTCTTGTACTCATCATATAAATAGAAATCCACCGAAGGTCGAGACCTCCTAGAATGGAAATGAAAATTTTGCACAAGATATTGGTGAGTAAGAGATATTGTTCGCGTTGGTCGCGGATGAAGTCGGTAAGGCCTGCATTCTCAGCCAATTCATAAAAATCATCATAAATCCCGACTGCTCTCAAGAAATCATCACAAGGCCATTCACACGGCCAAACCTCCGCGGTGCGAGGGAGATTATATTTGGGCCGTTGGAGGAGTTACATACCAAGGAACAATTCCCCAAAGCAGTTTTGTGAGAGGTGCTTTGAGCTAGGAGATCGAAAATCGCAACAAAATGAGCTAGAACTCGTGCTTGAGCTGGTTGGTGATTTTTTTTGGAGGAAGAAGGAGTGTGTAGGTGCAGCAATAAGTGGAGGGGAGCCACCATGGGCCCACGAGGCAGGGAGGCGCGCCCAGGGGGGTGGGCGTGCCCTCGACCCTCATGGCCAGGTGCTTTCTCCCCCTGCTGTGTTCTCAGTGCCAGATATTCTCAAAAATTCCAGAAAAAATCATATTTCAATTTCGGGGCATTTGGAGAACTTTTATTTTCGGGGTATTTTTTATTGCACGGATAATTCAGAAAACTGACAGAAAATACTATTTTTGCTTTATTTATTCTAGATAACAGAAAGTAAATGGAGGGTACAGAAGGTTGTGCTTTCTAACTTCATCCATCTCATGCTCATCAAAAAGGAATCCATTAACAAGGTTGATCAGGTCTTGTTAACAAACTCATTTCGAATAACAGGAAACCGGAGAAATTTCGAATAACACTATGTTACCTCAACGGGGATATGCACGTCCCCAACAATAAGAATATCATATCTCTTTTTGATAGTAGGAAGAGGATATTCAAAACCTCCAAAAATAATCGATGAAATTTTTCTAATAGAATTGATACTGTGGACTTGAGGTTGTTTCCTTGGAAAGTGTACCGTATGCTCATTACCATTAACATGAAAAGTGACATTGCCTTTGTTGCAATCAATAACAGCCCCTGCACTATTCAAAAAGGGTCTTCAAGAATAATGGACATACTATCGTTCTCGGGAATATCAAGAATAACAAAGTCCGTTAAAATAGTAACATTTGCAACCACAACAGGCACATCCTCACAAATACCGACAGGTATAGCAGTTGATTTGTCTGCCATTTGCAAAGATATTTCAGTAGGTGTCAACTTATTCAAATCAAGTCCACGATATAAGGAGAGAGTCATAACACTAACACCGGCTCCAAGATCACATAAAGCAGTTCTAACATAGTTTGTTTTAATGGAGCATGGTATAGTAGGTACTCCTGGATCTCCAAGTTTCTTTGGTATTCCACCCTTAAAAGTATAATTAGCAAGCATGGTGGAAATTTCAGCTTACGGTATCTTTGTCTTATTTGTGACAATATCTTTCATGTTCTTAGCATAAGGATTCATTTTAATCATATTAGTAAAACGCATACGCAAAAAGATAGGTCTAATCATTTCAGCAAAGCGCTCAAAATCCTCATCATCCTTTTTCTTGGATGGTTTGGGAGGAAAAGGCATGGGTTTCTGAACCCATGGGTCTCTTTCTTTACCGTGCTTCCTAGCAACAAAGTCTCTCTTATCGTAACGTTGATTCTTTGATTGTTGGTTATCAAGATCAACAGCAAGTTCAATTTCTACATCATTATCATTGCTAGGTTGAGCATCAACATGAACATCATCATTAACATTATCACTAGGTTCATGTTCATTTCCAGATTGTGTTTCAGCATCAGAAATAGAAATATCATTGGGATTCTCAGGTGTGTCTACAACAGGTTCACTAGAAGCATGCAAAGTCCTATCATTTTTCTTTTTCTTCTTCTTAGAAGGACTAGGTGCATCAACATTAGTTCTCTGAGAATCCTGCTCAATTCTCTTAGGGTGGCCCTCAGGATACAAAGGTTCCTGAGTCACTTTACCCCCTCTAGTTGCAACTCTAACAACAAAGTCATTATTCTTACTATTCAATTACTTGAGCAAATCATTCTGAGCTTTAAGTACTTGTTCTACTTGAGTGGTAACCATAGAAGCATGTTTACTAATGAGTTTAAGTTCACCTTTAACTCTAGACATATAATCACTCAAGTGTTCAATCATATAAGCATTGTTTTTCAATTGTCAACCAACATAAGCATTGAAGTTTTCTTGTTTGACAATAAAATTATCAAACTCATCTAAGCATTGGCTAGCAGACTTATAACGAGGAATATCACCTTCATCAAATCTATAGAGAGAATTTACCTTTACTACCTGTGCCGGGTTATCAAGACCGTGTATTTCTTCAATAGGTGATGGATTAAGACCATGTATTTCTTCAACAGGCGGTAAATTAAGACCATGTATTTCTTCAACAGGAGGTAAATTCTTAACATCTTCAGCTTTTATACCTTTTTCTTTCATAGATTTCTTTGCCTCTTGCATATCTTCGTGGATCGAGAAATAGAACACCCCTTTTCTTCGGAGTTGGCTTAAGAGTTGGTTCAGGAAGTGTCCAATTGTTTTCATTAGTCAACATATTATTCAATAGAATTTCAGCTTGATCAACATTTCTTTCCCTGAAAACACAACCAACACAACTATCCAGGTGGTCTCTGGAAGCATCGGTTAGTCCATTATAAAAGATATCAAGTATTTCATTTTTCTTGAGAGGATGATCAGGCAAAGCATTAAGTAACCTGAGAAGCCTCCCCCAAGCTTGTGGGAGACACTCTTCTTCAATTTGCACAAAATTTTATATTTCCCTTAAGGCAACTTGTTTCTTATGAGTGGGGAAATATTTAGCAGAGAAGTAATAAATCATATCCTGGAGACTACGCACACAACCAGGATCAAGAGAATTAGACCATATCTTAGCATCACCCTTTAGTGAGAACGGAAATATTTTAAGGATATAATAGTAGCGAGTTTTCTCATCATTAGTGAACAGGGTGGCTATATCATTTAATTTAGTAAGATGTGCCACAACAGTTTCAGATTCATAGCCATAGAAGGATCAGATTCAACCAAAGTAATTATCTCAGTATCAACAAGGAAATCATAATCCTTATCAGTAATAAAGATAGGTGAAGTAGCATAAGCAGGATCATATTTCATTCTAGCATTCAGAGTTTTTTCTTTAAGCTTAGCTAATAATTTCTTAAGATCAATTCTCTCATTGCAAGCAAGAAAGTCTCTAGCAGTTTCTTCATCCATAACATAGCCATCAGGCACTACAGGCAATTCATATCTAGGGGGAGAATCTTCATCATCACTTTCATCAATATTATCAGTTTCAGTAATTTCATTCTCTCTAACCCTAGCAAGTTGTTCATCAAGAAATTCACCAAATGGTACAGTAGTATCAAGCATAGAAGTAGTTTCATCATAAGTATCATGCATAGCAGAAGTGACATCATCAATGACATGCGACATATCAGAATTAATAGCAAAAGAAGGTTTAGGTGTCGCAAGCTTACTCAAATGTAAGGTGAATCAAGTGCAGAGCTAGATGGCAGTTCCTTACCTCCACTCGTAGTTGAGGGATAAATTTTTGTTTTCTCGTCTTTCAAGTTCTTCATAATGACCAGCACATATAAATCCCAGGTGACTCAAAGAATAGAGCTATGCTCCCCGGCAACGGCGCCAGAAAATAGTCTTGATAACCCACAAGTATAGGGGATCGCAACAGTTTTCGAGGGTAGAGTATTCAACCCAAATTTATAGATTCGACACAAGGGGAGGCAAAGAATATTCTCAAGTATTAGCAGTTGAGTTTTCAATTCAACCACACCTGGATAACTTAGTATCTGCAGCAAAGTATTTAGTAGCAAAGTAGTATGATAGTAACTTAATAAAGATCAAAAGTAATATTTTTGGGTTTTGTAGTGATTGTAACAAAGAGCAACAGAAAAGTAAATAAGCGGAGAACAATATGTGAAAAGCTCGTAGGCATTGGATCGGTGATGGAGAATTATGCCGGATGTGGTGCATCATGTAACAGTCATAACATAGGGTGACACAGAACTAGCTCCAATTCATCAATGTAATGTAGGCATGTATTCCGAATATAGTCATACAAGCTTATGGAAGAGAACTAGCATGATATCTTTTGTCCTACCCTCCCGTGGCAGCGGGGTAATAATGGAAACTAAGGGATATTAAGGCCTCCTTTTAATAGAGTACCGGACCAAAGCATTAACACATAGTGAACACATGAACTCCTCAAACTACGGTCATCACCGGGAGTGGTCCCGATTATTGTCACTTCGGGGTTGCTGGATCATAACACATAGTAGGTGACTATAGACTTGCTAGATAGGACCAAGAACTCACATATATTCATGAAAACATAATAGGTCCAGATCTGAAATCATGGCACTCGGGCCCTAGGGACAAGCATTAAGCATAGTGGATACTAGGGATCAAACCCTATCAAAACTAACTCGATTACAAGATAAATCTAATTCCAACCCATCACCGTCCAGCAAGCCTACGATGGAATTACTCACGCACGGCAGTGAGAATCATGAAATTGGTGATGGAGGATGGTTGATGATGACGATGGCGACGGATTCCCCTCTCCGGAGCCCCGGACGGACTCCAGATCAGCCCTCCTGAGAGAGATTAGGGCCTGGCAGCGGCTCCGTATCGTAAAACGCGATGAATATTTCTCTCTGATTTTTTTCTCCCCGAACACGAATATATAGAGTTGGAGTTGAGGTCGGTGGAGCTCCAGGGGGCCCATGAGGCAGGGGGCGCGCCTTGGGGGCAGGCACGCCTCCCACCCTCGTGGACAGGGTGTGGGCCCCTGGCCTTGATTCTTTTGCCAGTATTTTTTATTATTTCCCAAAATAATCTCCGTGAAGTTTCAGGTCATTCTGATAACTTTTGTTTCTGCCCAAAGATAACACCATGGCAATTCTGCTGAAAACAGCATCAGTCCGGGTTAGTTCCATTCAAATCATGCAAGTTAGAGTCCAAAACAAGGGAAAAAGTGTTTGGAAAAGTAGATACGACGGAGACGTATCAGTAAGCCTCGGCGACAAAGACTTCATCGTACCCGAAGAGCCCCTCGAGCAGGAGCACTTCAAGCGCAGGCTAATAGCTACTGCAAGGAGCCCGAAAAAGAAGCAGCAGCAGCTTCAAGCTGACCAAGACCTACTCAACGATAGATGGACCGAAGTCCTGGCCGCCGAAGAATACGGCCTGAGTGGCCTGGCCAAAAGCTACCCGAAGCATAGATTTCTACATCAGTTCGATGACGAGGCGTTAGAGCCCATACTATCATCACACAATGCGGCAGGTCGCCGACAACTCTGTCCAGATAAAGAGGCAACTTGATAACCCACAAGTATAGGGGATCGCAACAGCTTTCGAGGGTAGAGTATTCAACCCAAATTTATTGATTCGACACAAGGGGAGCCAAAGAATATTCTCAAGTATTAGCAGTTGAGTTGTCAATTCAACCACACCTGGATAACTTAGTATCTGCAGCAAAGTGTTTAGTAGCAAGGTAATATGATAGTTGTGGTAACGGTAAAAAAATTGTAATGAAAGTAAAAGTAATATTTTTGGTATTTTGTAGTGATTGTAACAATAGCAACGGGAAAGTAAATAAGCGTAAACCAGTATATGGAAAACTCGTAGGCATTAGATCGGTGATGGATAATTATGCCGGATGTGGTTCATCATGTAACCGTCATAACATAGGGTGACACAGAACTAGCTCCAATTCATCAATGTAATGTAGGCATGTATTCCGAATATAGTCATACGTGCTTATGGAAAAGAACTTGCATGACATCTTTTGTCCTACCCTCCGTGGCAAAGTGGGGTCCTAATGGAAACTAAGGGATATTAAGGTCTCCTTTTAATAGAGAACCGAACAGAGCATTAGCACATAGTGAATACATGAACTCCTCAAACTATGGTCATCACCGGAGTGGTCCCGATTATTGTCACTTGGGGTTGCCGGATCATAACACATAGTAGGTGACTATAGACTTGCAAGATAGGATCAAGAACACACATATATTCATGAAAACATAATAGGTTCAGATCTGAAATCATGGCACTCGGGCCCTAGTGACAAGCATTAAGCATAGCAAAGTCATATCAACATAAATCTAATAACATAGTGGATACTATGGATCAAACCCTAACAAAACTAACTCGATTACATGATAGATCTCATCCAACCCATCACCGTCCAGCAAGCCTATGATGGAATTACTCACACACGGCGGTGAGCATCATGAAATTGGTGATGGAGGATCGTTAATGATGACAACAGCGACGAATCCCCCTCTCCGGAGCCCCGAACGGACTCCAGATCAGCCCTCCCGATAGGTTCTAGGGCTTGGCGGCGGCTTTGTTTTGTAAAACGTGATGATTTCTTCTCCTCTATTTTTTCTCCCCGAAAGCAAATATATAGAGTTGGAATTGGCGTCGGAGGAGCTCCAGGGGGCCCACGAGGTAGGGGGACGCGCCCTAGCGGGGGCGCCACCCTCGTGGGATGTGTGGGCCCCTGGTCTTCATCTTTGGCGAGGATTTTTTATTATTTTTAACTAGATGTTCCGTGGAGTTTCAGGTCATTCCGAGAACTTTTGTTTTCTGCACATAAAACAACATCATGGCAATTCTGCTGAAAATAGCGTCAGTCCAGGTTAGTTCCATTCAAATAATGCAAGTTAGAGTCTAAAACAATGGCAAAAGTGTTTCGAAAAGTAGATATGACAGAGACGTATCAACTCCCCCAAGCTTAAACCATTGCTTGTCCTCAAGCAATTCAGTTGATAAACTGAAAGAAAAAGAAAAACTTTTACAAACTCTGTTTGCTCTTGTTGTTGTAAATATGTCAAGCCAGCATTCAAGTTTTCAGCAAATATTATAACTAACCACGTTTGCAATAATTCTCAGGTCTCATGATTACTCATATCAATACCATAATCAGCTAGCGAGCGATAATAATAAATCTCGGATGACAACACTTTCTCAAAACAATCATAATATGATATAACAAGATGGTATCTCGCTAGCCATTTCTGAGACCGCAAAACATAAATGCAGAGCACCTTTAAAGATCAAGGACTGACTAGACATTGTAATTCATGGTAAAAGAGATCCAATCATAGTCATACCCAATATAGATTAACAGTAATGAATGCAAATAACAACTGCGCTCTCCAGCTAGTGCTTCTTAGTAAGAGGATGATGACTCAACATTAAAGTAAATAGATATGCCCTTCGCAGAGGGAAGCAGGGATTTGTAGAGGTGCCAGAGCTCGGTTTTGAAAAAGAGATAAATAATATTTTGAGCGGCATACTTTCATTGTCAACATAGCAACTAAGAGATGGCGATATCTTCCATGCAACACACATTATAGGCGGTTCCCAAACAGAATGGTAAAGTTTATACTCCCCCCCACCAACAAGCATCAATCCATGACTTGCTCGAAACAACGAGTGTCTCCAACTAGCAACAGGTCCCAGGGGGAGTTTAGTTTGCAATTATTTTGATTTAATTTGCATAAAGCATGGGACTGGGCATCCCGGTGACCAGCCATTTTCTCGTGAGTGAGGAGCGGAGTCCACTCCTCTTGAGAATAACCCGCCTAACATGGAAGATAAGGGCAGCCATAGTTGATACATGAGCTATTCGAGCATACAAAACAGAATGTTTATTTGAAGGTTTAGAGTTTGGCACATACTGTTGAAGATATGCCCTAGAGGCAATCATGTATGATGATATTTCCTATGTGTTTATGAATAAAGATAGTCCTTGGACATTATCAATAATGTCTATCAGCAAGTATGTGACTTGTTTGTGGGACTATGCATTGTATGATGACTGTCCTAAAAGGACCCTAGTCAAAAGGGCTGTGTGGACGCGCAGCCGACTAGACTAGCATATGACACGGTCGATGGCTTGGTCTCACTAGCCATGGAGCATTGGATGCTAACCGGATAATATGGACTTGGAAAGGTCTGGTTGGATTCGACGTAGTCGGATACGAGTCGAGATAAGGTCCGAGTCGGACAGACCCAACTATGAGACGCAGCGATATGTCATTTGTGAGTCTCTAGTACAACATATGTTCTATGTTCTGAGACCTGAGCTGACGCATGTACTCGGGATGGTGACAGACTTGCTTTGGGCCGACCAAACGCTACTCCGTGGATCGGGTAGTTACGGGTAGGTTTCGGGTTTGTCCAGTCCCATGCTGCGAGACATGGTCGAGCAAGATGGGATTTGCCCCTCCGATCAGGAGAGATATATTCTAGGCCCCTCGTGTGATCCGACCAGGATAAGCATGGCCATGTGACAAGGATTATGAGATAATCCGGATAGTGATCGGCATCACTGAAACGAGTAAGAGGTCGGGCTAGCACAAGGATGACAGTCTCGCCTTGAGCCCGACAACATATATCATGCGGCAAAGGGAACAGAAGTGTGACACGTTGTACTGGTTCGCCTAACCAGCTTCATAGTCCGCTTGGTGGTTGGCACGCCTTGCTAGAGGCTGCTACGAACCATGCAGCTCGGAGGTGATCCGAACTGTGACCAAGCCGACTTGAACCTAAGGGGTCGCAGCAAGGGAAGGAACCCTCGAGGTCGGTTCAGAGGGACACTGGTCGGATGTGATCCGAACTGGACTAGGAACATGACCGAGTAGACTTTGGGATTTAGGGTCCGTGCGAGGCCCAAGTGTTGAGCTTGTGACGGACGCCTATATAAAGTGGAGGTGCGGCACACTCATGCGGTTGATCGCTTCGGCGCTGCGACTAGGGTTTGCATGTGTTGCGAATAGCCACCTCCACTCGCCGCCCGATCGTGTGATCGGACCTAGCAGTCCAGCACGGTGTTCCTCCTGCAGGCGGATACCGTTAGAGGCGGTGCACTTGCGCCGCTCCGCAAACTTCGTGACGGGATCGGATGACCGGCTGTTCGAGGGAGATCGGACGAGGAGGAGACGATCCACGTGGACGCGCTGCCCCAACTCTTCTTCCGCTGCACGGCACTGCGCGTCTAGTGGTAACGAACTGTGATCCATCTCCCGTAGCATGTTCCTGGATGTTCTGCGCGTAGGAAAATTTAAATTTGCAGTCGACGCACCTTATCGTAGAACCCAACAGTGGTATCAGAGCCTCTGCTATAGGATTTGGTTTCAGATCGTATGCATATTAGATATGTGGAGGCAGCAGATGAGATCTGTTGTCCTTGATAAGATTGGCTATGTGCACGGTTGATGTGATCAACTGTACATGGGGATCGTTGAGAGAGGGAGTCCTGGATTAGGGGGTGTCCGGATGGCCGGACTATGACATTTGGCCGGACTCCTGGACTATGAAGATGCAAGATTGAAGACTTCGTCCCGTGTCCGGATGGGACTTTCCTTGGCGTGGAAGGCAAGCTTGGCAATACAGATATGTAGGTCTCCTCCCATTTGTAACCGACTCTATGTAACCCTAACCCTCTCCGGTGTCTATATAAACCGGAGGGTTTTAGTCCGTAGGACGAACAACAATCATACCATAGGCTAGCTTCTAGGGTTTAGCCTCTCGATCTCATGGTAGATCTACTCTTGTACTACCCATATCATCAATATTAATCAAGCAGTAGTAGGGTTTTACCTCCATCGAGAGGGCCCGAACCTGGGTAAAAACATCGTGTCCCTTGTCTCCTGTTACCATCCGCCTAGACGCACAATTCGGGACCCCCTACCCGAGATCCGCCGGTTTTGACACCGACATTGGTGCTTTCATTGAGAGTTCCTCTGTGTCGTTACCTCTAGGCCCGATGGCTCCTCCGATCATCAACAATGATGCGGTCCAGGGTGAGACTTTTCTCCCGGACAGATCTTCAGTATTCGGGCGGCTTTGCACTGCGGCCAATTCGCTTGGCCATCCGGAGCAGATCGAAAGCTACGCCCCGCCATCAGGTCAGATTTGGAAGTTTGAACTACACGGCCGACGTCCGCGGAGACTTGATCTTCGACGGGTTCGAGCCACAGCCAAGCGCGCCGCACTGTCACAATGGGCATGATCTAGCTCTGCCGCCGAATAGTGCCCTGGAGGACACACCAGTGTCCGCTCCGACCCTTAGCTCGGAGCCGACTACGCCAATCGAGGACGGGTGGCTGGACACCGCCTCGGGGGCTGCAATCCCCACGGCGATCGAGCCGAACACCATACCTGTCCTTTGCGAAGCTTGTGACTCCAAGGTGCCGGACTCCTCTCCGTACTTCGAACCTTCCGCGCCCCTGAAAATCGAATCCGATTGGGCGCCGATCATGGAGTTCACCGCCGCAGACATCTTTCAGCACTCGCTCTTCTGCGACATTCTGAATTCACTAAAGTCTCTCTCTCTATCAGGAGAGCCCTGGCCGGACTATGGTCAGCAAGGTTGGGATGCGGACGACGAAGAAATTCAAAGCCCACCCACCACCCACTTCGTAGCTAATGTCGATGATTTAACCGACACGCTCGACTTCGACTCCGAAGACATCGACGGTATGGACGACGATGTAGGAGACAAACAGGAATCAGTGCCTATAGGTCACCGGACAACCACCTCATCCCACGATGTATATATGGTGGACACACCTAAATGAAACGACGACAAGGAACAAAGGGGCGCAACGAGGGACTGTTCCCTTGAAAAGCAGTCAAAGCGACGGCGCAAGCGCCACTCCGAACCCGACCTCGACAGAGACCCAGCCATAGAGCAGGGCGAACCGGCGGACGACGAACATGCCATCGAGCAACCGTCCGAACAGGGCAACTTGGATAAACAACCCGTCCTCAAATAAGATAACAGTCCGGGCGACCTCACGTCGACAGATTGCTGGAGCAGAAGAACCTCAAAAAGGCTCATCGCCATCGCGCGTAGCCTGAAAAAGCGTAAAGCAAGCTCAAAACAGCGGAAGATGCACTCAGAATTATATGGAGCAAAGTACTCAACACATGAGATAAATACGGCGACAACAAGACAAAGAGCTAGCCAAGCAAAAATTACTGCCGAATTTGATGAAGAGGCCTTAGAGCCTCCGCAATCAAAAATAAGGAAGCCACCCGGTCGGATAAACGATCCCATGGCAAACATAAGCGCTGACAAACGGCGCAAGACACAAGCCGGCACGCAATCCGCACAAGGATTCGCATCAAAAAGATGGCCCAGCTAGATCTATCTACGGGCCAAGAAAGCAAGCTCTAGCAAGCAATGCAACGCATCAAGTATCCGGACATCACGGTACACCCAAATATAGGGGCGCCGCACACCCCCTATGTTTCACCGATGAGGTGCTGGATCATGAATTTCCAGTGAGGATTCAAGCCCGTAAACATAGAGGCATATGACGGAACAATGCACTCGAGTCTGTATTGAGGATTACATCCTCCACATACACATGGCTAGAGGAGATGATCTCCATGCCATAAAATACTTACCCCTCAAACTCAAAGGGCCAGCCCGGCATTGGCTTAAAAGCCTTCCCGAAAACACCATTGGAAGTTGGGAAGAGCTCAAGGATGCTTTTCGGGCAAATTTTCAAGGGACCTATGTCCGACCTCCGGATGCGCATTTATTTAAGTCACATAACTCAACAACCCGGAGAGTCAGCCCGGAAACTCTGGAACAGATTTCTTACTAAAAAGAACCAGATAGTCGACTGTCCGGACGCCGAAGCCTTAGCTGCTTTCAAACACAGCGTTCGAGACGAATGGCTCGCCAGACACCTCGGCCAAGAAAAGCCGAGAACAATGGCCGCATTAACAAGACTCATGACCCGCTTTTGCGCGAGCGAGGATAGCTGGTTGGCAAGATGCAGTACCAGCGACCCAAGTACATCCGAAGTTAGGGATGGAAACGGGAAACCGCGACGCAACAAGGACCAAATACGACCAAGGGAAACAGCCCAAAGAGCACGTCGACCAATGCCGGATTCAAAAGCTCTCGGCAGAATCGTAAAAAGCTGCCCCTCAAGGATAACAGGACGAGCTATCTAACCTAAACAAAATCTTGGACAAGATATGTCAAATCCACAAGACTCGGGAAGCCTGCAAACCATACCCACAGAGATTGTTGGGTCTTCAAGCAATCCGGCAATCTCAACACCGAACACAAGGGGCTCGACACACCAAGTGAGGACGATGATGAACCCCACAAGCAGAGCACCGGAAAACAAAAGAATTTCCCACAAGAAGTCAAAACAGTAAACTCACTTCACGTGACAAAAGGGAAAAACATAGTGGCGCCTATAGAGATACGCGCCATACGGCCTATCCCAGAGGAGTCCCGCCACTGGTTGTTACAACCAATCACCTTCGACCAACAGGATTACTCTAGAAGTATCCGGAACGCAGGCTGGACTGCCTTGGTATTAGATCCGATAATTGACGGACTCCACTTTACACAAGTCCTAATGGACGGCGACAGTGACTTAAACCTGCTATATCAGGAAACAATCCGCAAAATGGGGATAGACCCAACAACAATTCGCCATAGCAACACTTCCTTTCAAGGGGTAACGCCAGGCCCAAATGCCCATTGCACGGGCTCTCTCCCGCTAGAAGTTATGTTCGGCTCACCTACAACTTCCGCCACGAAAAGCTAACCTTCCACATCGCCCCATTTACAAGTAGCTATCAAGCACTACTGGGACGCGAAGCTTTCGCCCGCTTTAACGCAATACCGCATTATGCATCTCTTATACTTAAATTGCCCGGTCCACGAGGCATCATCTCATTAAAGGGAAATATCGAGTGTTCCTCGAGTGCGGAAGATTGTGCGGCTGCCTTGACAGCCACACACTAAGCCGGCTTCACTAATCAAAGCACCTAAACAGGTCGTTCAGACCCTGGACATGGCTAGACGAGTCCCGCATAAACATACAAGGGCTTACTAGCCGCATATCCCCGTACAAGGGGCTCCGCGCATATACAACAAGAGACAATAAAGCTCAGTCTTATTCATTTTTTAAAAAATTGTACTTTGTTTATTTAATATAACGTACATTTTCGCACGATCTATTTCAATTAAGTTCCTCTCTTTTACAGATGAACACCGTGCTACACCCGTCCAGGATACGGCACAACGGAGACACATGCGCAGACGTGCGCGAGGGACCCGCTTCAAGGATTCTTTTCAGATTAAGACCCTGCGTAAACCTTTTTACTGTCTCTTGTTGATATACATCCCCCGGTTTCCTGCTATAACCGAGGTGGAGGCTGGCGTATTGGCATTGGCCACGTCAGGATTTTATGCTGCACTGGACACCAGGGGCTTATTACTAAGGGCGTTGTTCAGCCCGTTTTCATAAAGACCGAATACCTTAGGGAGTGTTCGGCGTCGCGAGTTTGGCCTTATATGCATCAGCTCCGAATCATGTCTTTGGTCAAATGTTGGGTTTGCTTGGCTCATGTGTTTTGCTGCCTTATGTTCCGCTCTATCGGCTAAGGCGGCACCAGGAGAACTACTGTGATTGTGCCCCGGTTGCCGCCAAAGCGAGCACCTCGAGAGAAAGCCGAAGTCGATCGTCATGATATAGCGTGAGACTGGTCAACCACTCGATGACCCACCGGAATCTTTAGGATTCCTCCGCATTAACAAAGGGCCGTTTCCCGGTCAGGCACACATGCGCCCTGAATTCGGGCGAGCGCGGTGCCCCTAGGGGCTATATAGTAGCCCCACTGTCAAACTCCTATGGCTAAGTGAAAGTGATAAAGTATTATAGTCCGTTTGCCTAGTTCGCTGTGCTAGCACCTCCTTTATAGGACCAAGACGTTGGATCAAGTGTGAAAATGCGCTATGCGAACACCCCGCATTATATGCGTGAAATTTGAAGCCTACTGCCATCTTTCGTGTTATATACACATATACATTAACGGCCGCACAGGAGGTATTTTAATTATTGCAGGCACAAGTATAAAAAGCTTTTATATTCCATCAAAACATTGTTTTACAATAATACATGTTATTTGAACATGATATCCTTCGAGCACTGCGTCTCTATTAAACAAGCGCCCTGCAGAACTTCCTGAAAATAGTGCTCGGTAGGTACTCGGCTCCCGTCCGAATCTTGGGATGCATCGTCGGTGGCCTTCATCTCCACCCAGTATGTCTTAACACAGGCAAGAGCCATCCGCGTACCCTCTATGCATGCTGACCTCTTCATTGCATTGATATGCGGCACCGCGCCAAGGAACTGCAACACCAAACTAAAATAACTCTTCGGCTCGGGCCTTTCCGGCCAGAGATGACTCACGACATCCTTCATGGCGAGTCGAGATAAGCTATTCAGCTCCGCCCATTCGGCCAAACGCTCGGCTAATGGAAGTGGGCGCTCTGGATTGTGGAACTGCGACCAAAAAAGCTTTTCCACTTCGTGATCCTGTTGATCTCGGAAGTGTTCGGCCGCGTCCGCGGCACTTGCAGCCAAGTCCAGATAAGAATCTGCCGCACTCCACAGCCGGTCCAACTGAGCATATTTAGGATCCCCGAACTTCATCCGCTGCATAAAGGGCTTTCCAGCCGCGATATCTCCGGCCTGACGTAGCTCCTGCTTCATGGCTCTCATTGCAGAGTGAGCATCCTTGGCCTCTGTAGTGGCCTTCTTCAGGTCCTTTTGTTCCGCCCGATCTTCTTTTTCAAGAAGCTTGTAACGGTCGGCAGCATCCTTCAACTTCACAGCCATCTCGACCATTTCCTTCCTGCTTGGCAAAGGAGCCTGTTCGCTTTCAGCTCTTTGGCGCCTTTTAAGGCAGCCGCATCACTTTTTTCTCTGGCCTGCTCCTTGGCTCGGGCGAGTTCTGCCCAAAGGTTCTCCATGGCAGCGGCACCATCTGCATCAAGCATAAACGTTGTAAGGCACGGGCATCAAGCCCCCTTACCAGGTGTCCGCAGAGAAATTGCATACCTTGTGACTCGTCAAGCCGCTTGTCGACAAGCGCGATGTCGGCATCCGCCACGTCAAGTTACCGCTTTAGCTCAGCAAATTCATTAGTCCGGCTAGCCACCGGACACTTCGCCGCCTACATAGGAAGAGCGACATATTACACCTGGGACTATGATCGTTGGCGCGCCGTCATTTTTGACAACGCACCGAGTCTCAGGGGCTACTATCTATACAGGGCACATCTTTTATTTGCGGAACTGTCAAAAGGTGCATCATTTCGCGTACCTCAAAACCGGTCAGTAAACTCCTGACGGCCTCGTGCAACCCGCTTTCCGTGGATGAAATCCTTTCAATCACCATGCCCATCAATGAACGGTGTTCTTCTGAGATAGACGCTCGCCCGAGCAGATCCTTCAGCTCCTCCGACTGTGCACCGAACGGTGCTGGACTCGTCCGATGGCCTTTTTCGAAGGCCGGACACGGAGGGCTTTGGGGAGCCATACGGCTGCTTTCCGGCCCTGTTGGATTCGGAGAAACCCTCCGTGATGACACCTCAGGGTCGCCCGCCTCACAAGGCGGTACGGCAGGGGGAGGCATTCCGCTCTCCATCATCTCCGGACGAAGATCCCCTGAAGACGAGCTCTACTGAGAAGGGCTGAGATCCGAACTACAAGGTAAAAATTCAGTTATCTTTCTCAGGAATAGAATAGGGATGTCTCTTATTCTAAAAGTCCCCTCTCTACTTACGGCTCGCTGGAGGGCTGATCCCCTTGAGGGCATAGTGCAGCCGAGGCATCTCCCGGCGCAGGACCCTCTGGCGAAGATTTCTTCCCCCACTTTGAGACCATGGTCTCCGGGTCTTCAGAGGCGGTCCTCTTCTTTCCCTGGATGGAGGGATTCTTGATTCCTCCTTTCCTGACAGCCTCCTTCAGGGAGACGGTAGCTTCCTTGTTCCCCCCTTCGCTTTCTTCCAAAGGCGCAACCTCCAGCATCCTGGTTAACACGGGATCCGGCGTGGTCTCGGGGAGGGGGCCGGACACCTCATTAGCTTTGCTTTTGCTATCCACTCCTGTTTAAGGGGCAGCTCTTTTAAAGGGCAATATTTTAATAAATATATGGATAGCGTGTCCGGGTACAGGGCTACTTACTTGAGTATCCGGGCAATTGCAGCTCAGACCTGCGTCCTCGGTCGAGTCCAGACACATTGCTTGTGTTCCGAAGAACAATTTGTACATCTCCATGTGCGTTGCGCCCGTAAAGTGTTGGAGAGCTCATGGTCCCTCCGGATTAAACTCCCATAGGTGGAGGGGGCGGCGTTTGCAGCGCAAAGTGCGGCGAATCAACATGACCTACGTCACTACTGCCAGGTTGATGTCTCTTTCTAGGAGATCTTGAATGCGGCCCTGCAACAAGGGCACGTCCTTGGACGGCCCCCAGTCAAGCCCTTTATTGACCCATGACGCCAGCTGTGGGGGAGGACCCGAGCGAAAGGCAGGAGGCGCCACCCACTTGGTGCCCCTGGGAGCTGTGATATAAAACCACTCTCGTTGCCATAAGCTGAACTCCTCTTGAAAAGAGCCCTCGGGCCATGGAGCGGCAGCGTTCTTGCTTGTAACAGCCCCTCTGCACTCCGCTTGCTGCCCCTTGATCATCTTCGGCTCCACTTTGAAGGTCTTAAGCCACAATCCAAAGTGAGGGGTAATGCGTAGGAAGGCTTCGCACACGACAATGAACAATGAGATGTGGAGGATGGACTCCGGATCCAAGTCGTGAAATTCTAACCCATAATAAAACATGAGCCCCCTCACGAAGGGGTCCGTCGGGAAGCCTAACCCCCGAAGGAAGTGAGACGCGAACACCACGCTCTCACCAGGCTTGGGAGTGGGAATAACCTGCCCTTGAGCAGGCAGCCTATGCGAAATTTCGCCGGTTAAATACCTGGCATCTCTTATCTTTAACACGTCCTCTTCCGTAACGGAGGAAGGCACCTACCGGCCTTGAAGGTCGGAGCCGGACATCATTGAAGGTCCGAAGCGCCTGAATCTGGAGCTTTGGGTGTTGGAACTTGAGGCGAGGGGCGGATTCGATTGAGATTGAAAGAAAGGAGTAGAGCCTTGGTCTCTTTATAAAGAGGTTGAATACCAAGAGCCTTCCCCGTGACCATTTGGGACTCGCCTTCGATAGAGGAGATGTGCCCACGGGCACGATTGGGTTACCCACGCCCGCATTGATGAGAATCCCAGAATAAGGGGACACGATCTCTGCTTTGACAAGACGTGCCAAGGAAATCGCCTCGCTAAAGCGCTGAGGTGGGACAGTAAAAACGATTCGAATAAAGGCTTGGCCGTGGTGTGATGTCACGCTGCGAGATACGTCAGCAGATTGGATTTGTGTAAATATTATTCTCTCTATGGTGGTATGTGGAACTTATTTTGCAGAGCCGGACACTATCCTTGTGTTCAAAATCTTCTATGAAGTATTCGGAGGAGGAACCCGCCTTGCAATGCCGAAGACAATCTGCACGCCGGACTCGTCTTCATTGAAGCCTAGTTCAGGGGCTACTGAGGGAGTCCTGGATTAGGGGGTGTCCGGATGCCGGACTATGACCTTTGGCCAGACTCCTGGACTATGAAGATACAAGATTGAAGACTTCGTCCCGTGTCCGGATGGGACTTTCCTTGGCGTGGAAGGCAAGCTTGGCGATACGGATATGTAGGTCTCCTCCCATTTGTAACCGACTCTATGTAACCCTAACCCTCTCCAGTGTATATACAAACCGGAGGGTTTTAGTCCGTAGGACGAACAACAATCATACCATAGGCTAGCTTCTAGGGTTTAACCTCTCTGATCTCGTGGTAGATCTACTCTTGTACTACCCATATCATCAATATTAATCAAGCAGGAGTAGGGTTTTACCTCCATCGAGAGGGCCGAACCTGGGTAAAAACATCGTGTCCCTTGTCTCCTGTTACCATCCGCCTAGACGCACAGTTCAGGACCCCCTACCCGAGATCCGCCGGTTTTGACACCGACATTGAGGCTATGTTTTCTGTCAATCGGGACCGCCGTGTGCGTAGTGCCGTGTATTTCGTACCCGACACACAAACTGGTAGAATGTGATTCTATGCATAACTTTGTTTTGCAGGTTTGATGTGAATAGTATGGCTCATGTGTATGTGATGCATGTGTGTAATTTATACGTGACCTGCTTGTCATGTTTGTCAGCCGACAGGAGCCAAAGTGTTGTTATTATATTGTATAACGACCTGCGTGTCGACTTGTGACTCTATGTAAATTCATTACTAGTTGTAGTAGTTGGATAATAGAGATCAGATTGGCGGCTTGGCGTCCTGGCGTGACAAACAAGATGGAGTTTGTAGATGGTCATCGGAGTAGGAGCCGATCTGGAAGAACGTCCATGAAGGAGCCATACTATTTCACAATATGTGTTATGTTTGTGATTGTTATGCTTCTTTGTTTCTATGAATGATAGAATGATCCCTCATGAATATCAAGCGAATTGCCATCCCCGATGTTGCACCTTCGCACGTCAAGTACGTCTAGTAGTGGGCTCATAAAATTGGGGTGCTGCTGGGTGTCCTTGAACTGAAGGGTTCATGTCGGACACGGACATGCACTGCATCAGGTTAACTTGACAAGGCTATCAAAATGGTTTTGGGACTTGTGGCAAAGAAGGTTGGGAGCCGGGGTATGAGATACCTTCCCGACCGACAGGAGTCGTTTAGAGATACGAGCAAGGAGTTGCTTACCGAATAGGTATGTTGGCTAGCAGTGAAGCTAAAGCTCACTAGTCGCATGCACTAGTCGGATCCTGAATCACTGGGAGTTTGCGGAGGGATGCTGACTTCAGTGGGAGTATTTATGTTTAGGCTAGAATTACTCTACATAAACACATTGCTTAGTGATTGCATATTTTCTGTTGTAGATCAATGGCACCACCTCCTCAACCCAACTTTGCATTGAAATCAATTCTGGAAAAGGATAAACTGAATGGAACAAACTTTACCACCTGGTATAGAAATCTGAGAATTGTTCTCAAGCATGATAAAAAGGAACATGTTCTAGAGGATCCACTTCCAGAGGAACCTGCTGATAATGCTAGTGCCACAGCTAAAAATGCCTACCAGAAACTCGTTGATGAGTCGACAGAGATCAGCTGTCTGATGCTGGCTTGTATGGAGCCCGATTTGCAACAACATTTCAAAAATGTTGAGGCTTACGATATGATCGAGAGTCTCAACAGCATGTTTCGCATACGTGCTAGGACCGAAAGGTTCAACGTCTGGCGATCCTTGATGGATTGCAAGCTGAAGGAAGGTGATCCACTGAGCCCACATGTGATCAAGATGATCGGATATGTGCAAGCTTTGGATCATTTGGGTTTCCCGCTCTTGGATGAGCTGGCTACTGATGCTGTTCTGAGTTATCTTCCGCCCAGCTATGGGATGTTCATCTCGAACTATCATATGCATGGCATGGATAAGAAGCTCAATGAATTGCATGGGATGCTCAAGGTGGCAGAGCAGGATATTAAGAAAGGCACGCATCAAGTGTTGATGGTGCAGAAATCAGCTAAGTTCAAGAAGAGTTGGTCCAAGAAAAAGGCTAAGGCAAAGGGCACGGAGACGGCAACCTCTGTTGCTGCGCCGAAGTCTGGACCGGACTCGAAGACCGTTTGCTATCACTGCAAGGAAACCGGTCACTAGAACAAGAACTATAGCAAGTGGATTGCAGAGCATGGCAAGAAGGCCGGAAATGCTTCTTCAGGCAAAGGTACACTTGTTGCATATGTTATAGACATTTACCTTGCTGACATACCTAGTAGCTCTTGGGTATTTGATACCGGATCGGTTGTTCATATTTGCAACTCGATGTAGGGGCTGGTAAGAACTAGGCGTGTGGCACAAGGGAGATTGACATCGTGGTCGGCAACAAAGCAAGAGTTGCTGCGTTGGAGGTCGGCACGATGCAGCTCAAGCTTCCTTCCGGATTCATAATGGAATTGAATAATTGTTATAACATTCCTGCACTTAGTCGTAACATTATTTCTGCCTCATGTTTGATGTGTCAAGGTTATGAATTCAATTTAAAGGACAATGGTTGTTCGATATTTTTGAATGGCATGTTCCACGGCTATGCACCCATTGTTGATGGGCTATTTATATTGAATCTAGAACAGGAACCGGTCTATAACATGAATGTCAAGAGGCATAAGCCTAATGAGATAAATCCGACATACTTCTAGCATTGCCGACTTGGACATATTAGTCTGAAACGCATGAAGAAGCTCCATGATGATGGGCTCCTAACCCGTCCGACTTCGGGTCGTTTGAGACATGTGAATCATGCTTGCTCGGCAAGATGACTAAGTCTCCTTTCGCAAAGAGTTGCGAGAGGGCGTCCGAGCTGTTGGAGCTTATACACATTGATGTGTGTGGTCCAATGAGCACAACTGCTAGAGGTGGCTATCAGTACTTCGTGACTTTTACCGACGACTTGAGTAGATATGGATATATCTATTTGACGAGGCACAAGTCGGAGAATTTTGAAAAGTTCAGAGAGTTTCAGAACGAGGTTGAGAATCAGCTCGGCAAGACTATAAAGCTTCTACGATCTGATCATGGAGGTGAGTACATGAGCCAGGAGTTTGATGATCATCTGAAAAGTCGAGGTATAGTACCTCAGCTCACACCTCCGGTGCGCCCACGGAGAAACGGCGTGTTGGAACAGAGGAATAGGACCTTGTTGGACATGGTCCGGTCTATGTTGAGCAAATCGGATTTACCCTTGTCATTTTGGGGATACGCTCTAGAAACTGCAGCTTTCACACTTAATAGGGTACCATCAAAATCCGTAGACAAGACACCACATGAGATGTGGACTGGGAAGAGTCCCAGTTTGTCTTTCCTAAAGATTTGGGGTTGTGAAGCATTTGTCAAGCGACTTATGTCAGACAAGCTTACACCTAAGTCGGATAAATGCATATTCGTGGGATATCCGAGGGAAATCTTGGGATATTGCTTCTACAACCGTGAGGAGAACAAAGTGCTTGTTGCTCGGAACGGGGTTTTCCTTGAGAAAGAGTTTCTCAGTCGGGAGGCCAGTGGGAGGACGGTTCGACTCGAAGAAATTCGAGGACCACTCGGGAACGGCTCAGCTGGTGATGAGATCATACCGGATTCAGTCAGGGAACCTGTAGTGGAAGCGGCACCGGAACCACGGAGGTCGGAAAGATTGCGCAGAGTGCGTGATGTATTGCTGCTAGAAAGCGACGAGCCGACCACATATGCGAAAGAGATGGTGATCCCAGATTCCGAGGCATGGCTAGAGGCCATGAGATCCGAGTTAAAGTCCATGGATGAGAATCAAGTCTGGGACTTGGTTGACCCGCCACCTGGCGTAACTGCCATTCGTTGCGAAGGGGTCTTTAAGAAGAAAACCGATGTGGATGGAAATGTTCAGATCCACAAAGCTCGGCTTGTCGCTAAAGGTTATGGACAAGTTCAAGGAGTTGACTACGACGAGACTTACTCGCCGGTAGCAATGCTGAAGTTGGTGAGGATCATACTAGCTATAACTGCACATTTCGATTACGAGATATGGCAGATGGATGTCAAAACAGCTTTCCTTCATGGAAATTTAACCGAGGACATGTATATGATACAGCCCGAGGGTTTTGTCGATCCGACTAGCACTAGTAAGGTATGCAAGCTCAAGAGATCCATTTATGGGTTGAAGCAAGCATCTCGGAGTTGGAACATTCGTTTTGATGAGGTCGTCACTGGTCTCGGTTTCATTAAAAGTGAAGAGGACTCTTGTTTATACAAGAAGTTAAGTGGGAGCTCGACAGTGTTTTTGATCTTTTATGTGGACGACATACTACTGATCGGAAATGATGTTTCGATGTTAAACTCGATCAAGGTATCATTGAATGGCAAGTTTTCGATGAAGGACCTTGGTGACGCAATCTATATTTTAGTCATTACGATCTATAGAGATAGATCGAGGAGGCTGCTCGGCCTAAGCCAGAGCACGTACATAGATAAAGTGTTGAAGCGGTTCAACATTAGTGAGGCGAAGAAAGGGTTCTTGCCACTCTCACATGGTATAAAGCTAAGCGAGACTCAGAGTCCTTCGACATCTGATGAGCGAAGCAGGATGAGTAGGATTCCGTATGCCTCGGCAATCAGATCCATCATATATGCCATGATATGTACAAGGCCTGATGTTGCTTTTGCAATAAGCCTAACAAGTAGATACCAGGCCAACCCAGGTGAGAGTCACTGGGCAGCGGTAAAGACTATTTTGAAGTGCCTGAAAAGGACTAAATAGATGTTCCTAGTTTATGGAGGTGAGGAAGAGCTCGTCGTAAGGGGTTACGTTGATGCTAGTTTACAAACCGACAGAGATGATTGTCGATCACAGTCCGGATTCGGTATGCGCCCCTGAACGGAGGAGCGATTACCTTGGATGAGTTCCAAGCAGGATATGGTGGCCGATTCTACCACAGAAGCCGAATACATTGCGGCTTGTGAAGCTGCAAAGGAAGGTGTTTGGACCCGGCATTTTCTGGATGATATTGGTATTTTCCCAGCCTCGGTGAAACCGTTGGACCTTTATTGTGATAATTCTGGTGCCATCGCACAAGCCAAGGAGTCGAGGAATCACCACAAGGTCAGACACATAGACCGGAAATATCACCTGATACGAAAGATCGTAAAGAATGGTGATGTAGAGTTATGCAAGATTCACACGGATGCAAGCATGAGGGGCACGTTAGAGCTATGGGCATTCGATGTCTATTTGATAGACTCTAGTGCAAGTGGGAGACTGTTGGAGATATGCCCTAGAGGCAATCATGTATGATGATATTTCCTATGTGTTTATGAATAGAGATAGTCATTGGACATTATCAATAATGTGTATTAGCAAGTATGTGGCTTGTTTGTGGGACTATGCATTGTATGATGACTGTCCTAAAAGGTCCCTAGTCGAAAGGGCTATGTGGACACGCAGCCGACTAGACTAGCATATGACACGGTCGATGGCTTGGTCTCACTAGCCATGGAGCATTGGATGCTAACCAGATAATATGGACTTCGAAAGGTCTGGTCGGATTCAACGTAGTCGGATCTGAGTTGAGATAAGGTCCGAGTCGGACAGACCCAACTATGAGACGCAGTGATATGTCATCTGTGAGTCTCTAGTACAACATACGTTCTATGTCCTGAGACCTGAGCTGACGCATGTACTCGGGATGGTGACAGACTTTCTTTGGGCCGACCAAACGCTACTCCGTGACTGGGTAGTTACAAAGCTAGGTTTCCGGTTTGTCCAGTCCCATGCTGCGAGACATGGTCGAGCAAGATGGGATTTGCCCCTCCGATCAGGAGAGATATACTCTGGAACCTCGTGTGATCCGACCAGGATAAGCATGGCCATGCGACAAGGATTATGAGATAATCCGGATAGTGGTCGGCATCACTAAAACGAGAAATAGGTCGGGCTAGCACAAGGATGACAGTCTCGCCTTGAGCCCGACAACATATATCGTGCGGCAAAGGGAACTGAAGTGTGACAAGTTGTACAGGTTCGCCTAACTAGCTTCATAGTCCGCTTGGTGGTCGGCACGCCTTGCTAGAGGCCGCTACCAACCGTGCAAGCCGACTTGAGCCTAAGGGGTCACGCGCTTAAGGGAAGGAACCTACGATGTCGGTTCATAGGACACTGGTCGGATGTGATCCGAACTGGACTAGGAACGTGACCGAGTAGACTTTGGGCTTTAGGGTCCATGCGAGGCCCAAGTGTTGAGCCCGCGACGGACGCCTATATAAAGTGGAGGTGCGGCACACTCATGCGGTTGATCGCTTCGGCGCTGCGACTAGGGTTTGCATGTGTTGCGAATAGCCACCTCCACTCGCCGCCGACTGTGTGATCGGACCTAGCAGTCCGCCGCACGGTGTTCCTCCTGCACGCGCGGATACCGTTAGAGGCGGTGCACTTGCGCCGCTCCGGCGAACTCGTACGTGGGATCAGACGACACGCTGTTCGAGGGAGATCGGACGAGGAGGAGACGATCCACGTGGACGCGCTGCCCCAACTCTTCTTCCGCTGCACGGCACTGCGCGTCTAGTGGTAATGAACTGTGAACCATGTCCCGTAGCATGTTCCTGGATGTTCTGCGCGTAGGAAAATTTAAATTTGCAGTCGACGCACCCTACCGTAGAACCCAACACATACAAATTTACTTGGAACGGCAGGTAGATACCGCATATAGGAAGGTATAGTGGACTCATTTGGAATAACTTTGGGGTTTAAGGGATTGGATGCACAGGCAGTATTCCCGCTTAGTACAAGTGAAGGCTAGCAAAAGACTGGGAAGCGACCAACTAGAGAGCGACAACAGTCATGTACATGCATTAAAATTAATAAACATTGGATGCAAGCATGAGTAGGATATAATCCACCATGAACATAAATATCGTGAAGGCTATGTTAATTTGTTTCAACTACATGCGTGAGCATGTGCCAAGTCAAGTCACTTAAATCATTCAAAGGAGGATACCACCCCACTATACCACATCACAACCATTTTAATAGCATGTTGGCACGCAAGGTAAACCATTATAACTCATAGCTAATCAAGCATGGCACAAGCAACTATGATCTCTAATTGTCATTGCAAACATGTTTATTCATAATAAGCTGAATCAGGAACGATGAACTCATCATATTTACAAAAACAAGGGAGGTCGAGTTCATACCAGCTTTTCTCATCGCATTCAGTCCATCATATATCATCATAATTGCCTTTCACTTGCACGACCGAACGATGTGAATAATAATAAGAGTGCACGTGCATTGGACTAAGCTGGAATCTGCGAGCATTCAGTAAACAGGAGAAGAAAAGGCAATATGGGATCTTCTTTAAATCAACAATAATGCATATGAGAGCCACTTCAACAATTTAATCATGGTCTTCTCCTAACGACCCCCAAAGAAAAGAAAAGAAATAAAAACTATTTACACGGGAAAGATCCCAACAAGCAAAAGAAGAATAGGAAATATTTTTGGGTTTTATTTTTAATTAATACTACTACAGCAAGAAAAGTAAACTACTACTATTTTTTGTTGTTTTTCTTAAGATTTAACAAACACACAAGAAGAAAGCAGGAAAAAGAAAATAATCTAGCATGGATATTACAGTGAAAAAGTATGAGCATCGACATGTAGCAATAAGTGTGTGTAAACATAAATGTAATGTCGGTGGGAAATACGTACTCCCCCAAGCTTAGGCTTTTGGCCTAAGTTGGTTCATGGCCAGGGATGGCCTGGCGGATACCCGTAGGTGTAGCTGGGGTCGTACTGAGATGCAGCGACTATCGCCGCCTGAGCTGCAGCGTGGCGTCGGGCTGCCTCCGCTCTCCTCTCGTACTCATCTGCCTCCTCTCTGGTAATAACATATCTTCCTTTTGTCTCTGAATCAAAGAAGGCAGGAGCAGGGAGAGTAATACGGACAACACGCTGTTTATCAAAGATTAGTCGATATAAGAGAGGTGATTCAGTCCTCTCGACAAACTGGTGGGAAACCATAGAATTAAAGTCTAAATAAGCAGGAGGCAACTCCATGTCACCCTCACGAACGTCCACCTCAAGAAAATTAGCTAAGTGGGCTGCATAAATTCCTCCAAAGAAATCTCCATTATATCTATTATGATGCAACCTACATGCTACAATGGCTCCCATATCATAAGATTGGTCTCCTAACAGAGCACTCCTGAGAATACTGAGGTCAGGCACACACATATGACATGCTTCATCCTTACCAGTTATGCACCTACCTATGAAGAGAGCAAAATAATGTATACCAGGAAAGTGAATGCTCCCTATGGTAGCTTGCGTTATATCTCTAGATTCCCCTACGGTTATACTAGCAAGAAAGTTTCTAAATTCAGATTTACAGGGATCATTTGTACTACCCCATTGCGGAAGTTTGCAGGCAAAAGTAAAATCCTCTAGGTCCATGGTATAAGATTTGTCATAAAGATCAAACATGACTGAAGGAGAATTATGCGAAGATGAAAATTCAAACCTCCTCACAAATGAGCTAGTGAGATCATGGTACTGTGGGCATTTGTCTGCCTCCAAATCTCAAGATCGGTGTTACGCATATATGCGTTAAATTCCTCTTTGATTCCCGCTCGATCCATAAAATTTTCCGAAGGCCACTCACAAGGCCGCACTAGAGCGTCTCTTGGTGGTTCCTCGTCAGCATCACGCATAGCAAGCCTGGGGCCTTGCTTCCTTGAAGAACCACCTTGGAACATCTTCCTAAGCATATTGTTTTCTCTGAAAAATTTCTGAAATTTTTAGTAGCTTCACACAAAAGTGAACCAAGCTCAACAAAATTGATAGCAACTACTCCTACAAGTGCCTAGAGGATATATCATGCATTAGAACTACTTGGAACCATATAAATTTGGCATGCAAGCTCAAGAACATGGTCACCTATGCAACACAAATTTGCAATGAATAAAGCACTAGAGCAAAAACTAATTGGACCAATGGACGAGTCACATACCAAGGAACAATCTCCCCAAGCAGTTTTGTGAGAGGTGCTTTGAGCAAGGAGATCGAAAATCACAAAGAAATGGGCTAGAACTCGTGCTTGAGCTGGTTATTCGTGTTTGTGGGAGGAAGAAGAAGAGGATGGGTGCAGGAATAAGTGGAGGAGGGCCACCGTCGGCCCACGAGGCAGGGGGCGCGCCCTGGGGGGTAGGGTGCGCCCTCCACCCTCGTGGCCAGGTGGAAGCTCCCCCCGCGGTGATTTCAGTACCATAAATCCTCAAATATTCCCGAAAAAATCATATTAAATTGGCATGGCATTTGGAGGACTTTTATTTTCGGGATATTTTTATATTGCACGGATAAATCAGAAAACAGACAGAAAAATACTATTTTTACTTTATTTCAACTAAATAACAGAAAGTATAAAGAGGGTACAGGAGTTTGTGCTTCTAGTTTCATCCGTCTCATGCTCATCAAAAGGAATCCACTAACAAGGTTGATCAGGTCTTGTTAATAAACTCATTCCGAATGATCCTGAAGCCGGAGAAATTTCGAATAACACTAAGTTACCTCAACGGGATATGCATATCCCCAATAATAAGTATATCATATTTCTTCTTGATAGTAGGAAGAGGAAATTCAAAACCTCCAAATATAATCGATGGAAATTTTCCAATAGAGTTGATACTATGAACTTGAGGTTGTTTCCTCGGAAAGTGTACCGTATGCTCATTACCATTAACATGAAAAGTGACATTGCCTTTAATGCAATCAATAACAGCCCCTGCAGTATTCAGAAAAGGTCTTCCAAGAATAATAGACATACTATCGTCCTCGGGAATATCAAGAATGACAAAGTCCATTAAAATAGTAATGTTTGCAACCACAACAGGCACATCCTCACAAATACCGACAGGTATAGCAGTTGATTTATCTGCCATTTGCAAAGATATTTCAGTAGGTGTCAACTTATTCAAATCAAGTATACGGTATAAAGAGACAGGCATAACACTAACACCGGCTCCAAGATCACATAAAGCAGTTTTAACATAATTTCTTTTTATAGAGCATGGTATAGTAGGTACCCCTGGATCTCCAAGTTTCTTTAGTATTCCACCCTTAAAAGTTTAATTAGCAAGCATGGTGGAAATTTCAGTTTTCGGTATCTTTCTTTTATTTGTAACAATATCTTCCATGTATTTAGCATAATGATTCATTTTGAGCATATCAGTCAATCGCATACGAAAAAAGACAGGTCTAATCATTTCAGCAAAGCGCTCAAAATCCTCATCATCCTTTTTCTTGGATGGTTTGGGAGGAAAAGGCATGGGTTTCTGAACCCAAGGTTCTCTTTCTTTACCATGTTTCGTAGAAACAAAAACTCTCTTATCATAACGTTGATTCTTTGATTGTGGGTTATCAAGATCAACAAAGAGGTTCAATTTCTACATCATTATCATTACTAGGTTGAGCATCATCATGAACATCATCATTAACATTTTCACTAGGTTCTTGTTCATTACAGACTGTGTTTCAGCATCAGACATAGATATATCATTTGGATTATCAGGTGGTTCAGCAATAGGTTCACTAGAAGTTTGCAAAGTCCTATCATTTTTCTTTTTCTTCCTTTTGGAAGAACTAGGTGCATCAATATTATTTCTGTGAGAATCTTGCTCAATTATCTTAGGGTGGCCTTCAGGATACAAAGGTTCCTGAGTCATTCTACCAGTTCTAGTAGCCACTCTAACATCATAATCATTTTTCTTACTATTCATTTCATCGAGCAATTCTTTTTGAGAATTAAGTACTTGTTCTACTTGAGTGGTAACCATAGAAGCATCTTTGCTAACAAGTTTAAGTTCACCTCTAATATTAGCCATATAATCACCCAAGTGTTTAATCATATCGGAATCGTATTTCAATTGTCTACCAAAATAAGCATTAAAATTTTCTTGTTTGACAATAAAATTATCAAACTCATCAAAGCACTGACTAGCAATTTTAGTAGGAGGGACTTCAGCTCTATTTGAGAGAGTTTCCCTTTACTACCTGTGTCGGGTTATCATGATCAGGAGGTTCTTTAATAGGTAATGGATCAAGATCATATGTTTCTTCAACAGGCGGTAAATTGAGACCATGTATTTCTTCAATAGGAGGTAAATTCTTAACATCTTCAGCTTTAATACCTTTTTCTTTCATAGATTTCTTTACCTCTTGCATTTCTTCAGATCGAGAAATAGAACACCTCTCTTCTTGAGTTGGTTTAGGAATAGGCTCGAATTGGCTCAGGAGCTGGCTCAGGAGGTGCCCAACTATTTTCATTGGTCAACATATTATTCAATAGAATTTCAGCTTCATCCGGTGTTCTTTCCCTGAAAAGAGAACCAGCACAACTATCCAGGTAATCTCTGGAAGCATCGTTTAGTCCATTATAAAAGATATCAAGTATTTCATTTTTCTTAAGAGGATGATCAGGCAAAGCATTAAGTAACTTGAGAAGCCTCCCCCAAGCTTGTGGGAGACTCTCTTCTTCAATTTGCACAAAGTTGTATATTTCCTTTAAAGCAGCTTGTTTCTTATGAGCAGTGAAATATTTAGCAGAGAAGTAATAAATCATATCCTGGGGACTACGCACACAACCAGGATCAAGAAAATTAAACCATATCTTAGCATCACCCTTTAATGAGAACGGAAATATTTTAAGGATATAAAAGTAGCGAGATCTCTCATCATTAGTGAACAGGGTAGCTATATCATTTAATTTAGTAAGATGTGCCACAACAGTTTCAGATTCATAACCATGGAAAGGATCAGATTCAACCAAAGTAATTATATCAGGATCAACAGAGAATTCATAATCCTTATTGGGAACACAAATAGGTGAAGTAGCAAAAGTAGGGCTAGGCCTCATTCTATCTCTAAGAGATTCTTTACTCCATTTAATTAATAGCCTCTTAAGTTCATGACTATCTTTGCAAGCTAAAATAGTTGCAGAAGATTCCATATCAAAAACATAACCCTCAGGAATAACAGGCCTATCTTCATCATCACTTTGATCAATATAATCAGATTCAATAATTTCTTTCTCTCTAGCCCTAGCAATTTGTTCATCAAGAAATTCACTAAGGGGCACAGTAGTATCAGGCATAGAAGTAGTTTCATCATAAGTATCATGCATAGCGTAGTGGCATCATCAATAACATGCGACATATCGAGCGAATAGCGAAGCGAGGTTTAGGTGTCGCAAGCTTACTCATAACAGAAGGTAAATCAAGTGCAGAGCTAGATGGCAGTTCCTTACCTCCCCTCGTAGTTGAGGGATAAATTGTTGTCTTAGCGTCTTTCAAGTTCTTCGTAGTGTCCAGTAGATATAAATCTCAAGTGACTCAAAGAATAGAGCTATGCTCCCCGGCAACGGCGCCAGAAATTAGTCTTGATAACCCACAAGTATAGGGGATCGCAACAGCTTTCGAGGGTAGAGTATTCAACCCAAATTTATTGATTCAACACAAGGGGAGCCAAAGAATATTCTCAAGTATTAGCAGTTGAGTTGTCAATTCAACCACACCTGGATAACTTAGTATCTGTAGCAAAGTGTTTAGTAGCAAGGTAATATGATAGTGGTGGTAACGGTAACAGAAGAGTAATGAAAGTAAAAGTAATACTTTTGGTATTTTGTAGTGATTGTAATGATAGCAACGGGAAAGTAAATAAGCGTACACCAGTATATGGAAACTCGTAGGCATTGGATCGGTGATGGATAATTATGCCGGATGTGGTTCATCATGTAACAGTCATAACATAGGGTGACACAGAACTAGATCCAATTCATCAATGCAATGTAGGCATGTATTCCGAATATAGTCATACGTGCTTATGGAAAAGAACTTGCATGACATCTTTTGTCCTACCCTCCCGTGGCAGCGGGGTCCTAATGGAAACTAAGGGATATTAAGGCCTCCTTTTAATAGAGAACCGAATGAGCATTAGGACATAGTGAATACATGAACTCCTCAAACTATGGTCATCACCGAGTGGTCCCGATTATTGTCACTTGAGGTTGCGGATCATAACACATAGTAGGTGACTATAGACTTGCAAGATAGGATCAAGAACACACATATATTCATGAAAACATAATAGGTTCAGATCTGAAATCATGGCACTCGGGCCCTAGTGACAAGCATTAAGCATAGAAAAGTCATAGCAACATCAATCTCGAACATAGTGGATACTAGGATCAAACCCTAACAAAACTAACTCGATTACATGATAGATCTCATCCAACCCATCACCGTCCAGCAAGCCTACGATGGAATTACTCACGCACGGCGGTGAGCATCATGGAATTGGTGATGGAGGACGGTTGATGATGACGGCGGCGACGAATCCCCCTCTTCGGAGCCCCGAACGGACTCCAGATCAGCCCTCCCGAGAGGTTTTAGGGCTTGGCGGAGGTTCCGTATCGTAAAACAAAATATATAGAGTTGGAATTGGCATCAGAGGAGCTCCAGGGGGCCCACGAGGTAGGGGGGCGCGCCCTAGACTGGGGGCGCCCCCCACCCTCGTGGACAGGGTGTGGGCCCCCTGGTCTTCATCTTTGGCGAGGATTTTTTATTATTTTTAACTAGATGTTTCGTGCAGTTTCAGGTCATTCCGAGAACTTTTGTTTTCTGCACATAAAACAACATCATGGCAATTCTGCTGAAAACAACGTCAGTCCGGGTTAGTTCCGTTCAAATCATGCAAGTTAGAGTCCAAAATAAGGGCAAACGTGTTTGCAAAAGTAGATACGACGGAGACATATCACAACTCAAGCCGAACACCAGACCGCCCCACCTTGCCGTAAAGGCAAGAATAACGCAGCTCACGATTGTCCACACGACCTGCAGCGGGACTTGGACAGTAGAGCAGGACACGCAAGACCGATCTACAGATCGCGAAGGCATGCCTCGACACGCGACGATGGCTACCTATTCGGACGTGACAAAACTAGCCACGCCCGAGCCCAAAACCGCAAATGGAATCCTTCGGAGTTACGTCGCAGTGTGGCCCAACATAGAGGCGCCGCACACCCGCTTTACTTCACCAATGAAGTAATGGATCATGAATTCCCCGAAGGATTCAAACCCGTCAATATTGATTCATACGACGGAACAACCGATCCCGCGGTATGGATAGAATATTTTATCCTCCACATCCATATGGCCCGTGGAGACGACCTCCACGCCATTAAATACCTCCCACTAAAGCTAAAAGGGCCAGCTCGGCACTGGTTAAATAGCCTGCCTGAAAGTTCCATAGGCAGCTGGGAAGACTTGGAAGAAGCCTTCCTTGACAACTTTTAAGGAACATATGTCCGGAGAGTCAGCAAGGAAGCTCTGGACTTGGTTCTTAGTCAAAAAGAACCAAATCGTCGACTGTTCGGACGCGGAAGCCCTTGCGGCCTTCAAATACAGCGTCCGGGATGAGTGGCTTGCACGCCACCTCGGTCAAGAAGGACCTAAATCCATGACAGCCCTTACCGCTCTAATGACTCACTTTTGCGCGGGAGAAGACAGCTGGCTCGCTCGTAGAAGCAACAGCGCAAGTGACCCGGACACTTCTGAAATCCGAGACGACAACGGCAAACCACGGCGAAGCAAACACAACAGTCGCAATGATAGGAAAGATCACGTGACACAGCGGTCAACCCTGGATTCAGCAATCCCAAGCCCGATCAATGGAAGAAGACATTCAAGGCGAACCAACACGAACCATCTTACCTAGACATGATATTGGACCGACCCTGCCAGTTTCACGGCCACCCCGATAAACCAGCTAATCATACAAACAGAAAGTGTTGGGTCTTTAAGCAAGCCGGCAAGCTCAACACCGAACACAAGGGAAGGAGGCCGCCAGGCGACAGGGACGACAGAAAGGTTCACCAATGAAATACCGGGGGTGTGAAGCAATTTCCACCCGAGGATCAATTACTCTGGGAGCGGAAATAGCAGTCCGGATTCCGCCGCTCACCTCCTACACCTACAAAACTTGTACCGCACATACATCACTACGCACTCAAGATACCATGGGCATTGGCGGAAGCACACTACGGACGAGCCTGCAAGCATTCCCATAACATTTTTTTTATCTATTTTCTTTCTTTTTTCCCTTCACTATCTCTGAAAAACAGGTGACGAACAGGACGGACATCTAAAACTGACTCTATCGGAGTTCGGATCCGTACACTCACCTCAGGGGCTACTTCCATCAAGGATTCCCCTCGTCGAGGACAAGCGGCGCAGACGTGCGACGGGAGGTCCAAAATAACTTTTTGTAGACCGCACTCTTTATTTCAAGCCTGTACTATGCCTCTTCCTCCGCCTTCGACCCCGAGCATGTCAAATAGCCGGGGTTCTGGCCTATATATATATATATATATATATATATATATATATGTATATATATATATATATATATATATATATATATATATATATATATATATAAAGTAATCATTGGCACAACATTCTAGTCCCAGTAAAAAGTATCTGAATTAATCATCCATGTTGCTTCGCCAATGAATATGGCCCCCATGGTTGTTTCACAGATATACCTTGGCATAACCCACCAGCGGCTCGGTATGGGAACAAATGAGTTGCCAACAAAAGTCTGAACAACTCTATAGCATACTTCGGCGTCACAAGTTTGGCCTTATATGCATCAGCTCCGAATCATTGTCTTGGGTCAATAGTTGGGTTTCCCGGCTCATGTGCTTGCTACCCTACGTTCCGCTCCATCGGCTAGGGTAGTAAAGGGAGAACTACTGCGATTGTGCTTCCGGTTCATCTAGTCAAGTACCTCAGTAGAGAAAGCCAAAAACTGACTGTCATGATGCGGAGAGAGCTGGTCAACCACTTGATGACTTATTGGAATCTTTAGCGATTTTCCGTGTCACATGAGGGATCTTTTTCAGATCAAATATGTAAGGCACCATATTATAATACGCTGCATACATACCAGGGGCTATCTCATAGTCCCACCATAAAACTCCTATGGCTAAGTGAAAGTGTTAACGCCCTATAGTCCGATTGCCTAGTTCGCCGCATTATCACCTCCTTCATGGAGCAAGACATTGGATAAAGAGTGATTAAATGCTTTTCCGAACACCCCCGTACTTCCTATAAGGGGGCTGAAGCCGACGACTGGAAAACTTTCAGATTATATTAAAATGGCTGCACAGGAGGAATACAAGCTTTCGAGCAAAGACATAAAAATAGATAAACTATAAAATTGTCTTTTACAATTATCATACACCTCACTCGAACATTATGTCTTTCGAGCATTGACCCTCTATTAAGCGGGCGGCCTCTAGGACGTCTTCAAAATAATGCTCCGGTTCAGGACGGTCCTTGCCCTTTGGTGGACTCTTAGCCGCGACATCGGTGGCCTTCATCTTTCCCCAGAATGTCTTGACTCGGGCAAAGGCCATCCGTGCACCTTCAATGCATGCCGACCGCTTCACAGCATCGATTCGCGGCACCGCGTCAACAAGTCTATTTACCAAACCAAAGTAGCTATCTGGAATATGCTTAGTTGGCCACAACCGGATTATGACATCCTTCATGGCACCGCCGGATATCCTATGAAGTTCAGCCAATTGGGACATCTGTTCATTCAGCAAGAGAGGGCGCTTCGATGCGCCAAACTGTGACCAGAAAAGCTTCTCCGTTGCGCACCCCTCTCGCGCTTGGTAATACTGCGTCGCATCAGAAGAACTCTTCGGCAAGTCCAAAAACTCGTCCGGAGAACTCCACTCTCGGTCAAGCTGAGCATAGTTCGGATCCCCGAACTTAGTCTGTAGCAGAAAGGGCTTACCAGCCGTAATCTCCTTAGCTTGCTGGATCTCCTCACGGGCTGCTCTGGATTCCGACCATGCTTCCCTCGCTTCTTGTAAGGCCTTGTCCAGCTCAACCGTTTTGGCCTCATTCTCCTTCCCTAGAAGTTCACAGCGGCCAGTAGCATTTTTCAGTTCGAGCGCCATCGTGGATGTCTTCTCCTCATCTTGGCGCCGTGCAGCTTGTTCGGCTTTTAACTCAGCCGATGCCTTTTCGGTAGCCGCATTGCTACACCGGCCCTGCTCCATGGTCCGGGCCAGCTCCGTTCGAAGAACTTCAACGGCGTCAGCACCATCTGCAGCCGTGCATATCCCAGCATATAGACATTAGCATCATGCTTATACCACAAAAAATGTATGGGGATTGCCTCGAATACATACCTTGCGACTCGTCAAGACGCATATTGATTAACACAGGGTCATCCCCTGCTACATCAAGCTTCCGCTGCAGCTCGGCAATGTCCATATTCTGGGAAGTAGCTAAGGGGGAAACAACCTGCGTTCAAGTTCATCAGATCAGTCTTTGAGTAATCCTTTTTGATCCTCCGTTCGCTTCCGAGTGGAAGCCAACCCGAGTCTCAGGGGCTACTACCTATGCACAAGTGCATCTTTGCCAATAAAACATAGCTGATCACATTATATTACAAACCTCGAAGCCTTTTAGTAGGCTCATGAAGGTTTTATTCAATCCTCTCTTTGCAGACAAAATCTTCTCAACCACTATACCCATCAAGGTACGCTATTCCCCCGAGACAGATGCTTTCCCCAACCTGTCCCGCAATATATCCGGAGCCTCCGGGTCTCCGGAAGCCGTTGTAGGAGCACAACCATCCTTTGAAGGAATCTGTTCACCTGTCTCCAGAATCACCATCGGCTGCGAACCAGACAGTCCGGGGCCTTTATTATTATCAGCCCCAGAATCCCGGACGGTCGGAGATCCACCTTCGGGTACTGCCTCTTTTATCCCCTGCGTAGCTTGTTGATCAAGAAGAACCCTCCGCGATGACACTTCAGAGTCATCCGCCTTATTGGGCGAGGAGGTTGGGGGAGGCGTCTCGCTCTCCATCATCTCTAGGAGGAGACTTCCCGAAGAAGAGGATTGCCAAGAAAAACTCTGTGTCGACCTGTAAAAATGCACAGACGCGTTACGTATATCTTCGGTAACGACAAAGGAGCGGGAAGCTATCAAAGTACTCCGGATTCACTTACGGTTTGGCCGAGGGCTTGTCCCCTTGCTGGAACTGTTCAACGTCATCGCTTTCCAAACCCAAGATGCTCGACGGTGGCATCTTGCTCCTCTTAGGAGACCGCCCCTCCCAACCTTCGGGGGTGGCCCTTTTCCTCCTGCTCGGAGAAGGGACACTGGGTCCTCTTTCGCCTCTGTCTTCAGGCGAGGAAAGGTCGATTTCTCCGGACTCGGTGTCCGACTTACCTCCAGAACAAAGGTCATCTCGGGTCTTCTCACTCTCCTCTGTACCCTCCCTTACCGGCGCCTGGTATGGTGCCGAGGCCAGCATCCTGGTTAACACAGGATTAGCTGAGTCTTCAGGAAGGGGAGCTAGATACCTAATCCATTCCACCTTCTTTATCCAGCCCTGAAAAAGGTGATTCGGTCAATGTCTTATCATTGGGTGACTGATTATGTGGTGTTCGGCGAACGGGTACTTACCGGGGTGTCTGGATGGTTACAGTCTAGGCTGATATCTTTGGTGGTGTGCGGCCATTGCTTTCGTTTCCCAAAAAATAATCTCCACATTCCTCCGTGTGTAGTGCCGAAGAAATGCTGAAGAGTCCGCGGCCCTTCCGGATTGAACTCCCACATGCGGAGAGGCCGTCGCTGGCATGGCAGGGTCCGGCGGACTAGCATTACTTGAACGATGTTGACGATATTGATGTCCCTCTCAATGAGGCTTCGGATGCGACTTTGTAAGGTCTGCACCTCGTATGTTGATCCCCAGTCCAACCCCTTATTAATCCACGATGCAAGCTGAATTGGGGGCTGGATCAGAATGCGGGTGCGGCTGCCCACTTGGAGCCACGGGGCTCGGTGATATAGAACCACCCCTGCTGCCATAAATCGGAGGACTTGGCAAAGGATCCTTTCAGCCAAACGGCGCTAGCAAGCTTGCTCACTATGGCACCGCCACACTCTTCCTGCTCTCCCTCTATCACTTGCAGTTTCACATCGAAGGTCTTGAGCCACAAGCCGAAGTGAGGAGGAGTTCGGAGGAAGGCTTCACACGTAACGATAAATGCCAAGATAAGAAGAATAGAGTCCGGGGCCAGATCGTGAAAATCTAACCATAATAGAACATGAGTCCTCGGACGAAGGGATTAAGTGCAAACCCTAACCCACGGAGAAAGTGGGACACGAACATGACCCTCTCGCCGGATCTGGGGGTGGGGATAACCTGCCCCTCGGCAGGGAGCCGATGAAGGATTTCCGCGATCAGATACCTCGGAGCCCGAAGCTTTGCAATATCTCCCTCCGTGACAGAGGAAGCCACCCACCGGCCTTGATGGCTGGATCCGGACATGATTGGAGTTTGTGGCGATTGAAACCCGGGTGTTGGAACTCGAGGTAGCAAGGGTTGAGGAAGAACCAAGCGTGAAAGAAAAAGACGGGTCTGTACCCCTATATAAAGGCCAGGAATATCGAATGTCTCCTCCTGGGCCTCAAAACTTACCTATTCCCAAGGAGTTGTACCCACGCGACGGTTGGGTCACCCACGTCCGAGCTGATTAGAATCCCTTAAAAAAGGGGAGACACTATCTCCGCTTGGATCAGACATGCCAATAAAACCACGTCTCGAGACGTGGGGCGACGGGCTAGCTAACGGTTCGAAAATAATGGCCGAGCAGGCGTGATGTCATATTACCAAAAAGTTGTCAGCGGATTGGACTCGTGAAATATTATATCCTCTGCAATTGTGTATACAGGTCCGGATACAATCATTACATCTGAAGACTATCTTGGAGTTCGGAAAGTGCAACCCGCCTTGCAACGCTGAAGACAATCTGTTCGCTGGACTCCTCGTCATTGAAGCCAGGTTCAGGGGCTACTGAGGCAGTCTTGGACTAAGGGGTCGTCGGGCGTTCGGCCTGTTATCCATGGGCCGGACGGATGGGTTGTGAAGACATGAAGGCCGAAGATTGTACCCGTGTCTGGATAGGACTCTCCTTGGCATGGAAGGCAAGCTTGGCGATAAACTATGAAGATTCCTTCCTACGTAACCGACTCTATGTAACCCTAGATCCCCCCAGTGTCTATATAAACCAGAGGGTGTAGTCCGGAAAGGACATACTCATGACCATTGTCATACATGCTAGACTTCTAGGGTTTAGCCATTATGATCTCGTGGTAGATCAACTCTTGTAACACTCATATTCATCAAGATCAATCAAGCAGGAAGTAGGGTATTACCTCCATAGAGAGGGCCCGAACCTGGGTAAACATCATGTCCCCTGTCTCCTGTAACCATCGATCCTAGACGCACAGTTCGGGACCCCCTACCCGAGATCCGCCGGTTTTGACACCGACACCTATCGGTGTGACCGAGTGGAACAACTCGGTGGCACCGAGATTGCAGAATCGCTGGCGGTTGCTGCAACTCAGTGTGACCGAAGTGTTCAAATCTGTTGCACCGAGATGAAAACCTAGATCAACTTAGTGAACTCGGTTTAACCGAAATGGATTTCTCGGTCAGACCAAAATGCACAAAGAGGTTTTCGAAGTTTAAGTCTATGACGAATCGGGGGACTCCGAGTGCTCCTCACATAGAGTGGTTCGAATCTGACTTGATCAAACTTTGTGATGTAGCATGAATAGAGTTTGAGACGACAAAAGCATAGATAGCTAGAGGGAGTTCTTAGGCATTCTTGTCCATCCATTTGGCCAAAAAAACCAAACAATCAAAACAACAAATGGATGTCCTCGAATGAGTAAAATATGCATCCAACATGCTCACACAATAAAGTGACAAATAAAATATGTGACAAAGCATGCACAATCACTCTAGCATCTATCAAGCAATTTGGCGATGACTAGGTCATCTATATATGAGTATATTGACTTAGGAGTCAAATGAGAACATTTGATCATAGATCATACTCATCGTTTAAGCACAAATGGGGTTGCCACTTTTACATAAAGTATTGTTGTGCTCACATCATTAGAGTTGCTTTAACTCAATAGATTAGAGTAAAGCTCCCCCTAGATTTGATATACCCCCTAAGAGGGACGAACTAACCTTGGTTTTTGTCGATGATGACTTCATGTAGGTGTTGAAGATGTAGATGCTCAAGGTTGATGTAGATCATTTGGAGCAATCCTTTGGAGTGAGTTGCACTTTGAATACCTACACGGGTTAGTTCCGCAAGGAACAAACAAGGATATCCATAGACATAGAGTGATATTCACATGAGATGATGTCCATGAATGCATTAGGTCACCTTGTCCCTTGTCTTACCAACAAGAGGGTTTGTGACTCCTTGAACTAGTGCACGATATGGAAGTTGTTTGCACTTGTCCTTGCCAAAATGATAAGAGTGAAGTATGTTGGCAGGGTCACCCTCAATAACTCTCTAGGTCTTCTTCTTAGGGATCCACACCATCTTGATGGGAATCCTTGGAGTTGTAGTCATACTTGATGAAGTGGAACTTGATGTAGTCTTGGGAACCCACTTGACCAAGGCTTTAGGTGCTTCTTCAAATGCATCAATTTCCTCTTGAAGCTTGTCCTTGCCTTTTAGCTTGTGGTCTTGTGGTGGAAGATCATCTTGAGCTTGTGTTCCTTGTAAAGAACTAGGATCATAGTTCTCTTGTTGAGGAACAAACTTCGTTTTGGGATATTGATCTTCTTCCCACTCAACTTCACTGGCATTGAACTTTCGTTCAAAACCAACACCTTGATTCTTCCGGTGTCTTCCTTGTTTGCGTACAATTTCCTCAAATTGCTTACTTCCGGCAAGACTCTTGTAAACACCTCTCTCCATAATTCCCTTCAATAAGCTATTTTCTTGCTCAAGTGTAACTTAGCTAAGAGATTCATTAGTGGAATCAAGAGAACTACTAGAAGCAACAACATTGAATTTAGCATGATTGTTGTTACTACTAGAGGAAGAATCTTTCTTGTTCTTGTTGCTAGATTTAACTTGTGGCATGTAAGTAGACAAGAGTAACGCTTGGCAACGTAAGAAGAACTTTTCTTGTGAAGATCATCATTGATTGCTTTTAAGAACTCATGCTCTTGGTCAAGGTTTAGCTTTTCAAAGCGTAGCTTCTCATGAGTCTTCAAAAGTTCTCGATGATCTTCCAAGGTAGTTTCATGAGCTAACTTAAGTGTGTTTAGTTCTTTAGTTAGACACTCAATCTCCTTATTATCATCATCATTCGTTTTATCTTGATTATCATGATTAATAGCAAGTTCATTATAGTTTTGATAACTAGAGTTGTCAACTAGTAAATCGTCATCTCCTAGCAAATCATCTTCATCACTATTAAAATCAACATACTTGGGGTGTGTTACCTTTGGACCCTTGGCCATGAAGCATCTTCCAATTCCTTCATTTGGTGAGTCAAATATGTCGTAGGAGTTGGTTGACACAAGTGCTAGACCGGCAACACCTTCATCTTGAGTATATTCGGAGTCGGAGTGATAACTTCTTTCAGGGTGATGGTCGGAGTCGGAGCCGGATACCCATTCACCAACATGAGCTTGACGTCCTCTTTTTGTGTAGCTCTTTGATGATTTGTCCTTCCTTTCCTAATCCTTGCTTCTCCGAGAGGGTCTTCGTTCATAACGATCATCTCTACTCCTTCTCTCTCTTGGTGGTTATTCTTCTCTTCTACTTATTCTCTTCTTTTGTAGGGAGCCGTACACTCATTTGAGTAGTGTCCGACTCTTCCACAATTGTAGCAATTCCGTTGACGACTTGAAGATCTCTTGTCATTACAGGATCTTGACTTGGAGCTTCTTTCCTTGCTTCTACTCTTGTAGAATTTGTTGAAGTTCTTCACCATTAGGCTCAATTCTTCATTGAAGGTTTGTTTCTTACTTGATGACGTGGGAGCATCACATGAGGCTTTGTAAGCACCAGTTGACTTGTTGTGAAGCTCTTTCTTATCATTAAGTGACATCTCATGAGCATAAATTCTTCCAATGACTTCCGTTGGCTTGAGATCTTTGTAATTTGGCATCATTTGCATCAATGTGCACAAGGTATCATATTTTCCATCCAAGGCTCTTAGGATTTTCTTGATGATGAATCTATCGGTCATCTCTTCACTTCCTAAGCCGGCAAACTCATTTGAGATGAGAGCAAGCCTAGAGTACATTTCAGCGACACCTTCACCATCCTTCATTTTGAACTTCTCAAGTTGACTTTGAAGCACATCCTATTTGGATTCCTTGACGAAGTCGGTACCCTCGTGCATATCAATCAAAGTATCCCAAATTTCCTTTGCATTCTCAAGACGGCTGATTTTGTTGAACTCTTCGGGGCACAATCCGTTGAAGAGAATATCACAAGCTTGAGCGTTGTATTGCAACATCTTCAACTCTTTCGCGGTAGCTTCACGGTTCGGTTCTCTCCCATCGAAGAATTCACCTTGCAAGCCAATACACACAATAGCCCAAAACGGCGGGGTTATGTCCAAGAATATGCATTTTCATCTTATGCTTCCAACTAGCAAAATTAGTACCATTAAAGTAAGGACCTCTATGGTTGTAATTTCCCTCACTAGACGCCATACTCTCCTAGGTTGTGAAACCAAGGCTATGATCACCAAAAGCTATGGAATCAAAGCAAATGGAGACCAAGCTTTGATACCAATTGTAGGATCGAAAGTATGTCTAGAGGGGGGTGATTAGACTACTTGACCAAATAAAAATCTAGTCTTTTCCCAATTTTAAGTCTAGGCAGATTTTAGCAACTTAGCACAAATCAAGTAATCAACCTACACATGCTATTCTAAGAGTATAGCAGCGAATGTAAAACAATTGCATATGAAGGTAAAGGGAGGAGTTTGGAGGGAACAAACGCAATGTAGACACGAAGATTTTTTATCCGTGGTTCCGATAGGCGGTGCTATCGTACATCCACGTTGATGGATACTTCAACCCACGAAAGGTAACTGAGGGAGTTCCGGAATAGGGGGTGTCCGGATAGCCGAACTATCATCATCGGCCGGACTCCAAGACTATGAAGATACAAGATTGAAGACTTCATCCCGTGTCCGGATGGGACTTTCCTTGGCGTGGAAGGCAAGCTTGGCGATCTGAATATGTAGATCTCCTACCATTGTAACCGACTAGGTAACCCTAACCCTATCCGGTGTCTATAAACCGGAGGGTTTTAGTCCGTAGGACGAACAACAATCATACCATAGGCTAGCTTCTAGGGTTTGGCCTCTTTGATCTCGTGGTAGATCTACTCTTGTAACACAGATCATCAATACTAATCAAGCAGAACGTAGGGTTTTACCTCCATCAAGAGGGCCCGAACCTGGGTAAAACATCGTGTCCCTTGTCTCCTTTTACCATCCGCCTAGACGCACAGTTCGGGACCCCCTACCCGAGATCCGCCGGTTTTGACACCGACATTGGTCCTTTCATTGAGAGTTCCTCTATGTCGTCACCGATAGGCCTGATGGATCCTTTGATCATCAACAACGACGCAGTCGAGGGTGAGACCTTTCTCCCCGTACAGATCTTCGTCTTCGGCGGCTGTGCACTGCGGGCCAATTCGCTTGGCCATCTGGAGCAGATCGAAAGCTACGCCCCTGGCCGTCAGGTCAGATCTGGAAGTTTAAACTATACGGCCGACATCCGCGAAGAATTGATCTTCGACGGATTCGAGCCGCAGCCGAGCGCACCGCACTGTCTCGATGGGCATGATCTAGCTCAGAGCGAGCAAAGGCCCTGGAGGCCGCACCAGAATCCGCTCCGACCCATAATCCGGAGCCGGATTCCCCGATCGAGGACGAGTGGTTGGACACCACCTCGGGGGCTTTAATATCTACGGCGATCGAGCCGAACTCCATCCCTGTCCTTTGCGAAGACCTCAACTCCAGGGTGCTGGACTCCTCTCCGGACTCCGAACCCTCCGCGCCCTTGCCAATCGAATTCGATTGGGCGCCCGTTATGGAGTTCACGGCCGCGGACATCTTTCAGCACTCGCCCTTTGGCGACATCCTGAATTCATTTAAGTCTCTCTCTTTATCTGGAGAGCCCTGGCCGGACTGCGGTCAGGACGGTTGGGATGCGGACGATGAAGAAATTCAAAGCCCACCCACCACCCACTTCATAGCCACTGTCGAAAGCTTACACGACGTGCTCGATTTCGACTCCGAAGACATCGACGGTATGGACGACAATGTAGGAGACAACAATGAACCAGCACCTATAGGACGCTGGACAACCTCATCCCATGATGTATACATGGTGGATACACCTAAAGGAAATGAAGACGAGGAACAACGGGACGCTACGAAGGATAAATCCCTCGAAAAGCAGTCAAAACGGCAACGTAAACGCCGAACAAAGTCCCGCCTCAACAAAGACCCAGCCATAGAGCAGGGCGAACCGGCGGACAACGAACAAGCTATCGAGCAATCGTCCGAACAAGACAACTTGGATAAACAATCTATCCCCGGCGAAGACAACAGTCCGGACGACCTCACGCCGGACAAACCATTGGAGCAAAATAACCTCCAGAAAAGGCTCGTCGCCACTGCGCGTAGCCTGAAAAAGCAGAAGCGGAAGCTCAAAACAGCGGAAGATGCACTCAGGATCAGATGGAGCAAAGTATTCAGCACCGCAGATAAGTACGGCGACAGTCGCCGAACAAAGAGCTACCCGAAAAGAAAGCTACTGCCCGAATTCGACGAGGAGGCCTTAGAGCCCCCACAATTAAAAAGTAAGAAGGCCACCCGGTCGGATGGACGACCCACGGCGAAAAGAGAGCGGTGAATGGCGCCGCACACAAGCCAATATGCGATCCGCATAAGGATTCACATCAAGAGGATGGCCCAGTTAGGTCCATCTATGGGCCAAGAACGCAGGCTCGTCAAAGCAATGCAATACGCCAAAATTCCGAAGATCACGGCACACCCAAAAATAGGGCGCACGCCCCTATGTTTCACCGATGAGGTGCCGGATCATGAATTTCCAGCCGATTCAAACCCGTAAACATAGAGGCATACGACGGAACAACAGACCCTGGAGTATGGATCGAGGATTACATCCTCCACATACACATGGCTAGAGGAGATGATCTCCGCGCCATAAAATACTTACCCCTTAAACTCAAAGGGCCATCTCGGCATTGGCTTAAAAGCCTTCCCGAAAATACCATTGGAATCTGGGGAGAGCTCGAGGATGCATTTCGGGGAAATTTTCAGGGGACTTATGTTCGGGACCCCCTACCCGAGATCCGCCGGTTTTGACACCGACAGTAACGGTTGCGCGAGTCCAGGGACGCCTCCACCCACGAAGGGTCCACGAAGAAGCAACCTTGTCTAACCTACCATGGCCATCGCCCACGAAGGACTTGACTCACTGGGGTAGATCTTCACGAAGTAGGCGATTTCCTTGCCCGTACAAACTCCTTGGTTCAACTCCACAATCTTGACTGAGGCTCCCAAGTGACACCTAGCCAACCTAGGAGACACCACTCTCCAAAAGGTAATAGATGGTGTGTTGATGATGAACTCCTTGCTCTTGTGCTTCAAATGATAGTCTCCCCAACACTCAACCCTCTCTCATAGGATTGGATTTGGTAGAAAGATGATTTGAGTGGAAAGCAACTTGGGAAAGGCTAGAGATCAAGATTTATGTGGTTGGAATGGAATATCTTGACCTCAACACAAGTGTAGGTGGTTCTCTCTCATAAAATGTATGTTGGAAGTGTAGGCATGTTTTGATGGCTCTCTCCATGAATGAAGAGTGGGTGGAGGGGTATATATAGCCTCCACACAAAATCTAACCGTTACACACAAATCACCAAACTTGGTGGGACCGAATCAGAAAACTCGGTCGAACCGATTCGGTACATATGTGACAGTTAGGCAATTTCCGTGGGACCGACATGTCAACTCGGTGGGATCGACTCCATTAGGGTTAGGGCATAACGTAATCTTAGTTGGACCAATTACTCAAACTCGGTGGGACACATTTTGGTAATAAGCAAACAGAGAGTTGGCCAGGCAAACTCGGTGGGACCGATTCACTCATCTCGGTTAGACCGAAGTGTTACGAAGGGGAAACAGAGAGTTTGCATTGCAATCTCGGTGGGACCGATCGCTCATCTTGGTTGGACCGAAACGTTACGAAGGGAAACAGAGAGTTTGCAATCCCATCTCGGTGAGACCGAGATCCCTATCGGTGAGATCGAAAAAACTAGGGTTTGTGGCAGTGCCTATTTCAAGTGAACTCGGTGCCGCCCGATGGAATGTTTCGATGGGGCCGAGTTTGACTTTTGGTTTGGGACATATGTGGATATGATAAAGTAGTTGAGGGTTTTTGGAGCATATCACTAAGCATTTTGAGCAAGCAAGCCATTAAGCAACACCTCATCCCCTCTTAATAGTATTGGCTTTTCCTATGGACTCAATGTGATCTTGGATCACTAAAATAGAAAATGTAGAGTCATGAGCTTTGAGCTTGAGCCAATCCTTTGTCCTTAGCATTTTGAGGGGTCCACTTTCTAATCCATGCCATGCCAATCATTGAGCTTTCCTGAAATATCTATCTTGAAATAGCATTAGCTCAATGAGCTATATGTTGTTAGGAATTACCAGAACCACCCAGGGATAGTTGCACTTTCATAGGTTTGTCCCTAAAATTCAACCCACGCCTTGTTATATCCCGAAATTCAGATATCGTGCTCCCAAAACTGGCGTCTTCACAACCCGCGCCTTGCTATCCTGAAATTACAAAGCGCGCGAAAACTCCCTCCAGCTGTCAAATCCCGACGCGTGAAATCCCCCTTCTAACCCTGAGCCGAAAGGGCCGCTAGTTCAAATCGCGTCCCTAAGTCATGGTTCACCCCCTCCGATCACCTCCTTTTTTCCATTCGAAATACCAGGCCGCCATAACCTCTCTGATCGAGCCACAAAACCCCACCCTCCTCCGTCCGCCACCTCACCGCTGCCCAGTCGGAGCCTGTTCCCCGACGACGTCGTCCACCGCAACAGCTTGACGTCCCTCCTCCACCTCCCCGGATGAGGATCCATCGTCCATCTCATCGTCCCACCTGTTCAGCCGCCCCGTCCTCCACCTCCAAGGAGCTGCTCCGACGATCGCCTCGTCTATTGCGACTGCTCCATCCCCACAACACCGCCTTAACCTGCTCCACCGGAACCGCAACATCCTCACCGACTCCTCGGACGAAGCCGAGGCCTACTCGGCACCACCAAAGAGGTTGTACACTCATCGCATCACACCTTCTCCTTAACTCGACCTCCCGGCGCTGACGGTGCTCCATCCCGCACCCCCATGGAGCGGCTACCTTGAAGCCGGCGCCGCGAGAGAAATCTCCACGGAGGCTCTCCCCCAGTGCGAGGCCCCTTCGGCGGCGGCGTCCATACCAGCCGGATCTGCTGCTGCTGCTCCGGCTCTCGCTCGCCCACTCGCGCTGTTGCTGCTCCGACTCTCGCTCGATCGCTCGCTCGCCCAGCTGCTGCTGCTCCGACTCTCGCTCGCTTTCATGCTACTGCTCTCCCCTTGCTCGTGTTCTTTGCTCTGCTCGATTTAGCTACACTTGATCGGTGAATCGACTTTTGGGTCAGTCGATTTTCAGGGGTGGGGGGGCTCGCTGGAGTTAAAGAAGAACCACCCGCAGTGGGGACGGGGGCTCGCCGGAGAGGTTCCCCACTATCTATCTTAGGGTTCGGGGTGGGGGCGGGGGGCCTAGAGGGCTAGCCGGGCAGGCGGCGAACCGGCGGTGGGGAGTTGTTTCGGGGCGGCGAGGCGGTGCTGGGGCCGGCAGTTCGGCCGGTGGTGGTTGGCGGCTTAGGGGGGTGCTGGTTGAAGATGAACTGCAGGCCCTCCCTAAACTACACGTCAAGTGCCTCTCTGCTACCATTGCGTTCAGGTTCGACAGTAACATACAGATTCCATAGTAAATTTCAGTTTCGACAGTTAAGTTCAGAGTCAATAGTTTTAACCTCATCCATTGTAGTTAGGTGGTTTTTGGTTATGTAAATTTTACATCTATTTTACATCATCTATTGGAGATGATATTAGAATCCCACTTGAGATTGATGATGTCTGTCTTGTGCTGCTTCAGCCTTGACGTCTTACGGCTCATCGGAGCTGCTCCAATGACAGAATGATCCATCACAACAGAGCAGTGCCCTGGACGCCGTCTATAGATTCCTCAGATCTTCCTCCACACCTCCGAAAGCCACCTCTGCCTCAACTGCTTCAGCGACCAACCCAATGATGCTAAGGTCGACACGGCTATGGCAAAGAGGTTGTACACTTGTTGCATCACTTATTACTATACATTCATGTCGATCCATTAGGGCTATTTTGGTTCAATGGAAAAACATAGCAATAGGGAAATTTCCAATGGCACTCTACTCTTCAATTATTCATGCATTTTGTTGAAAGGAATGAAGCAAAACATCCACCTGGACCTACTTTTCAAAATCCTATGCATGAAAACAAGACCAAGTGCATTAGTGGCAGAATAACATTCTAACTATTACACGCTTTCATATGGTTTTACTTTATTTTGCCCATGTTTCTTTGCATTCCTCTACTCTTCCAATTCCTGTAAACCAAACACCCAAGTTGACAGAAATCATGTGTTTACAAATGCTCTGTTTACCATGTGCATTCCTATCCTATTCCGGTGTTTTTCCTATCCCTGCGTTTTTAGAATCATGCAAGCCAAATGAGCCCTTACAGAATTACTTCAGTTACAGGTAGGTGTCGAAGGGAACTTTGTGTGGTTTGTCCTGCTCCTGCCGCGATGTCGTCCACCTCACCTGAGTTGCTCCATCGACAGAAACATCCACCAAACAAGGTATCACGACTCCTAACCGTATTTCGCCGCCTCGGATCTCCTTCCGTGCCGCCGGCACCCACCGCAACGGCATCACCATCATCGACTCAACAGATGAACCTGAGGAGTACACGGGTCCACAAGAGAGGTCGCACTCTTTTGTTTCTGCTTATGTTATGCATTGCTTAAAATTACCTGCTACTTTATCGTCCTGTTCACCTCTTGCACTCGAAGTCATGTCCTAATTAATGTTCAAACTTGAGTTCTAAATTAGTTGTGGGGCACATATCGAGGAAGCAACGAATACTATCTCTATATAATATCTGGTTCACCTAGTATGCCTATGTTGTTCATCTTGGGTGGGAAACAAATAGTAAAGCAATCATCATCTGTCTTTTTATCAAATTAAAGCAATCATCAGCCTTCTATTGTTGCGACCAGACCTCAAACAGTCTGATCTTTGTGCTCAGTGTCATCCCTGGATCAGTAATGCTGACACCACACAGTACTCGGAGGATTTATAACAGAGTAGCAATCACACACTTATTACAATCGAATGTCTCAAGAGAGAACTTGACAAAATAAAATGGCTCAAGGCCATCTATAACGATAACAGCGGAAGGCTTGGAAGAATAAGCGAGTCCATCAACTCCAACGGCATCACTGAGTATAGAACCACGACCTAAGCACCGTGCACTAAATGCGAAAAATGCGCAACATGAAACCTTACAGCCCAACGGGTCAAGACATGGAATATGCCGGCAATGTAACACATAGAGAATAATGGAATAATAAGCCTATACTACATGCATATATGGCTGGTGGAAAGCTCTATGGTTACAGCTTTTGCGTAAAGCCAATTTTTTCCTCTTGCAAAGGAATAAATTTGTTTAACTATCATGGTGGTTGTTAAACATTGAGAATGGTTGACAGCATTCTCAATCCCAATTAAAAGTACTCATTAACAACCCAACAATATTAATTAAAGTAACATGATGAGATTCACATGATAATCCAAGTACTAGATACTCAAGATGTCCATAACCGGGGACACGGCTAACCATGATTAGTTTATACACTCTGCAGAGGTTTGTGCACTTTTCCCCACAAGACTCGATCGCTTCGTTTGATTTCTCGCACTACATGGTGTTTGAGAAACGGATGACCGAGACATAGTCTTTCAGAAGCGCTAGCACCTTACATGTGGGTAGACCGTACCAACCTACATCCCCTACATCAGCTAGTCCACCCGTAAGAGTTCGCACAACTTAGTCAACTATGCTAGAGCCCATAGTAGCATGTGGCTGCACACAGAAGTTTCTAGCATGAATAATCTCATGATCCCTTTGAGCCTGGGTGGCGGTCCGAAGAAAAACAGGCAAGTCCTGATAGAACCAGGTGCCTCAATCCACCCAGATGTGTGTTTAAGTTGCCACCTTAAATAAACCATTAATTTAACAATCTCACATATGTCATGGAATTCACTCACCCAATCCACGTCTACTGGCATAGCATGGCATAATAAGCAAAAGTAGAAGTAACTCCCAAGGGTTTGATAATAAAACAGGTAATAGGTACTACCTCAATCTATATCCCATCCCACAATTTAATTAGATCCTAATCATGCAAATGTTTGAGGATAGAACTAATGCATAAAAACTGGGTAGTAGAAAAGGTATGATCAAAGTGTTACTTGCCTTGCTGATGATCCGCGAAACCTAGAGACTCGAAGTAACAAAGGCGCACTCCGGGTATTCTATCTCAGACAAACAAGCATACAATAAGTACTCATCTAATGCACAGGTAAAACTCAAATAGATCTAACCAGATAGTTCAACTTAAGAACTCCGATTTGCAAAAAGAATCAAATCAAACGAAGCAACGAAAGTCAAACGGCGGAAGAAAACAGCTCCGTTTTACTAATCTGGATCTAAGTCAAATTTTACAGAAGCAAAAACTTGTTTAAGTAGGTTCTTCGGAAAGAGGGTTTCGAGACGAAACTCCAGGCGCTTGAATCGCCTGATTCCGATAAACGAGCCAAAAGTTAAACTAAAACGAAAATCGGAACAGGAATCGCGATCAGAAAAATCGCGGATTAAATCCAAAAAAAGAAAAACGACGAACAGGTTAACGAACGGACGTTCGTTAAATAAACTAATCCGACGAACGCGTTCACTATAAACGAACGAACGAACGAACGTTCTCTATTTAACCGAACCGGGGAAAAAACTGATCTAATAAAAAAACGAAAACTAAAAAACCCAAAAATAAACCGAAGAAAAACCGCCCGGTTTTTAGAAAAACCGACAGCACAGTTTACGAGGCGGCGGCGAACCTCGTCTTGGCGGGTCCGGCGCGAAGTTGGCGGCGGCGGCGGGCCGCTGAGGTTAGGCTTAGGGTTTCGGCGGAGTGGGCGGCGCTGAGGTGGGCTGGGGCGCGGGTGGTTTTGTGGGCTGGGCGCCGGGGCGACGCTCTTTAAAGGCGCCCCCCGAGCGGAGTCTCGCTCGGGCACGGCCCAAGGTCGGTGCACGCTTTTTTTAAATAATTCCGCGCAGAAGAAAAATAAAAAGAAATACCAAACGGACTCCACAAATCCCGAAATAAAATTTCCCCGGCTTCTAAAATCAAGCCGGACAATATGAACATTTATTTGGGGCCTAAATGCAATTTTGAAAACACGCATTTTTCCTAAATTCAAATAAAAAGGTGAAAAACTCCAATATAAAATCTTATTTGATTTTATTATTAAATATTCATTATTTCTTTATTTTGGGAAAGTCATTTTATTCCCTCTCTCATATTTTGATAGTAGAAATAATTGAAGATTAAATAATTAAAACCAAATGATCCTATTTTCAAAATTTGAGAAAACTCAAATATGAAAAGAACGAAATCCCCAACTCTCTCCGTGGGTCCTTGAGTTGTGTTGAATTTCTAGGATCGAGCAAAAATGCAACGAAAAAATATGATATGCAATGATGCTCTATGTATAACATTCCAAATTGAAAATTTGGGATGTTACAGCTATCATTATTTTTGGATCCATCCACTAGTTTTTACCATCACTCTAAATTTCTGCATGCTCTCCTTACATAATCTCGGCATATTTTTTCCGTATGCATGTCAGATATTGTATATAATCATGCTGAACATGTAGAGAAAAAGAGAAGAGTTTTGCGTGGCAATACAATGTCATGTAGACATCGCTCCATGGTGGGTTCAATGGCAAACCCTCCCCACCCCTCTCTAGATTGTAATCCATAGGAAGATATCTGTTCTGAGGCGGATTCTGCACGTGACCACTCCTATTTACCCCCCAAGGTGTTTGCTCTACCTTGGCATGATGATGTTAGTCATATCATGCATATGTTGCCTTGCAGTGCCTACTTTTGACATCATATATGTCATCTACTTAGTTTAGACATGTTCTGTAATGCCACCTGTTTAGTTTCTATATCATATATGGGAATTATGCAGTCTCATGTCTTTTTGCCAGCCATAATATATGTGAAATGTGCAATGCCATCCTGTTTAACCAGGCATCATATATTTGAATGATATCTTGCCCATCCTTTTCTTCATTACGTTTCCATTTGTCAACAATGTTTGTACATTAAACTACTCCTCTTGTGAATCAGCCATTTGGGTGGGAGATTGAAAAATCTGGAGTGAAAACAAGGCCTTCAGAGCAGACGGTGCTACCTGTCGAAGCAGATCTCTTGTTGGGTCCCGATAGCTCCTCAGAGATGGATTCAGAGACAGATGACCAGTCCTATTCCCCCACCGAGGTGTATGCTCTAACTTGGCACGGTTATACTGCTCATATCATGCATATCGTGTCTTGCATTGCATAGTTTAGACATCATATACACAATATTCAACACCATGTTCTTAGTTCAGACATCATATCTAATGCCCTCTGTTTAGCATATAAATCACATATGTGAATTAAATGATGCGATCCTGATTACTTAGATAACATGTAGGTGAATTATGTCATGTGATCCTGTTTAGTTATTTATCATATCTTTGAATTATGTTATGCTATGCTATCCAGTTTAGATAGACATCATATATGTGAAATTATGTCATGCTATCCGTTTTAGTTAAACAATACACATGTCAACTATTTCATGTCCTCTTTTTTCACACTATCTATTGCATTTGTCTCTCATACAATGTCTGTACATTCAACTATGTTTCCTGTTTATCAGCCATTTGAATTGGAGCGGGTGATGCCAGTATCTAGCAGACTAAAAACACGGTCTTCAAATAAAACAGTGCTACCTCTTGGTGGAGATAGCACCCCAGTTGTACATGCACAAGAACCAGTCCTACCACACATAACCCAAACTCTCGCAGATTGTACCCCTACTGTGATGGACAGAGAACCAGCTTCATCCAATCTAACCCCAACCCCAGCAGATAGTAACCCAGTTCCTGTTGACACAGCACCATCTCCATCACAGAGCTCCCAAACAAGAGCCGTTAGTAAGGCAGCTCCATTGCCCAAAGGGCTAGTACTACCACGGCGAACCCCAACTCCACCAGTTAGTACGCCTATTCCTGTGGAGGAAGCACAACCAGCTAGTCGTAGTTTAGCATCTATCGCATTTGATGTTGTTAAATCGTATGTGCATATCTTCCCATCTTGGAAATATTATCAAGATGAAGGAAATGCCGATTGCGTGTGTTTGTCCAGGAGTTATGTGTAAGTAATGTTATTCATGGAAATTACTTTGCTTTGTCCCATACATCCTACCTCCATGATGGTTATAATACAACAAATTTTCCCATTTTTCTCTATAGTGAAGGACCGATGGAAACTTAGGATGAGGTAACCTGTGCTAATACCTCTGCTATCTTCAAGAATGCTTGGTGGTAGTATCGGAATTACCTGAAGAAAACGTACTTCACTGGCAAAGAAACTCATCAAATTCCCTTACGTTCTCCTGAGACACATTTACTGGACGATGACTAGGAATGCCTTGTTCTGTACTGGTCCCAAACCAAGAATGTGGTAAGGTCTATGAGCTAATTTTCTATTTTTAAGTACTATATTCTTGCGTCTTACTGTACTCTGTTCATGTAGAACAAGTTCCTAAACCTGAAGAACAACTGTTCTAATTTAAGATTCCATTGCTATCATAGTTCAAAAAAGCGCTAGGCGTTAACTGTGCGTTTTGCCACCGCCTTGCGCTTTACTGACCAAAGCGCATGCTTATGCGCAGTTATGCACAGATTAAGCGTAGTTATGCGCAGTGCGTTTTGCCAACACCTAGAGCCTAGGCGCGCTTAAGCGCTTGCTTAGCCGCGCCTTTTTTAACTATGATTGCTATCGTGCATACTGCTTTGCTCTTGTATCACTATATTTACTCATACAAACATTTTTAAATTGAAGGATCCAATCGAAATTCCAATGGCACAGCAGGTATGTTCACGCATGTTTCCTTAACAGGCTTGCTCTTATCAATAGCTCTGTTGATTTCAATTTCAATTGTGTATATAGTTGACTTCTCACATCATACACATTACTAGCATCCCAACAGAGCCAATAGTGTTATTGTACATGTAGACCCATGGTACCCATCTGAAATCTTGTTGTGCCGTGTAGTTTCCCACGCTTTGTATTCTTTCCCTGCTGCTTTGTCTTGAACTGATATGATTTGAACCATGTCTCTATTTTGATTTGGCAAGACAATGTAGTGACCATAGGACACAGATATATGTTTGTTTGATGCTTTTATTATGTACTAGTACTTGGCAATGGAAGACTTGGTAGTTTAATCATGTCCACCTAACTAATGAACTGATTCCCCGAAATGAGTTTCACATACTAGTACATGCTAAAGCTGTTATGTGTCTGCTTGTTTCTTCTTTTAGAATGCTGACAGAATATTGGGAAGAGTGCCTTATTAAGCAATGGTAAAGGAAGTAATGCAGATAAGGTTCAGGATAGTGACACATCCTTGTTGGTATCCAACAAAGATGATAAAACAGCTAAGGACACTACAAAAAAATACACTTCCGTGATGATACGTGTTTGTCACAGTAGGTCGCGTTTTTTATCATGCATGTACATCCATGACAAATTTATGACAGAATCAAGATAGTCATACATGTGTTGTCGTAGAAGTGTTCCATGACATTACCAAAATTATCATCACGGAAGTGTCTACTTCCATGACGATAAATCGCGTCCTGAATCGCTTCATCAAGGGTGACTGACACGTGGCATCCACCGTAACGGAACGCCGTTAAGCTTCGGGTCAGGTTTTGGATCCGATAACCCGTTAACAGCCCCGACCAATGGGGATTTTCCACGTGTAAAATCATCATTGGCTGGAGGAAACACGTGTCGGCTCACCGTTGGGACAGATGTCATCCGCTCATTGGACCGAAGACGCCTATGATACGGCGACATGTGGCACGACCCAACAAAGGCCCATTCCTGTGAAAAGGCCGGCCCGTTTGACTTGGTCAAAAGGTGGCGAGCCGGCCCACGGAAGCTCGTTAACACTGCTCGCATATAGCCCATTTACGCCTAACCCAGGCCCGTTCGCCCCTATCCGAATTAGGCCCAAGAGCGCCATCCGGGCCGTCCAATATGATTCAGCCCGTTTTAACTTCCGCCCGTGTGTGGCCCATGACTTCTTTCGCTCATATGAGGACCTTTGTAACTCTTGGCGATTAACGGCCCGTGGTGAAATCGGCCCGTAATGAACAAAGTGTATCACTTTATACCCATTAACGGCCCGTTATTCCATTGGGCCGTTTCCATTAAGTTATCTTCGGCCTTCTCGGGCCCATTGATTCTTGGGCTCATTTGCGACGATTCGTTACATACGGCCCGTTCTTGTCATTTTACGCTTGTGGGCCAAATTCAGCCCGTCGTTCTGATCGGCCCGTTTGCGGACCATTAATACGTTGGGTCGTTTTCATGTAAAAAACCCGTTCGGTTGTTTTCATAGAGTTATCAACACGCCTATTAACGGCCCGTTATGGTCCACGAATAAATACGGCCGATGATTGGCGAAATGCTGATACGCCCCGTAGAAGGCCCATGGATCCTCCGGCCCGTATGAGGCCCATGGATAGTACGGCCCGTAGAAGGCCCAGGGACCCTACGGCCTGAAAGGCCCATTGATCCCTAAGGCCCGTGATAGAAGGCCGATGGATCCTACGGCCCGTATAGAAGGCCAATGCTCCTACGGCGAGCGAAGGCCCATGGATCATACGGCTGCGGGGAGGCCCATGGTTACAACAAATTGCAGTGTTGCCATGATCATTTTGGCCTAGTTACCAAAAATAGGCTATTGTGGCCACTAGAAAAACACAGAAAAAGAACTGCAATGACTACAAGCAAACAACTAAACAAGACAATAAGGAAATAAATAAGCAAGCAACTAAGGCTAGCCTATTACCACTATTACACATATTACATCCACTGGGCATCAAAGTTCGCCACCAGTGCAAATATAGGGAACAAAGCAGCATATTACATACGCTTGGCCGTCAAAATTGGCCACCAGTGCAAATAAATGCGGCAGCAAAACAACAACATAACTGAAACAACTTCAGAAGAGCTCAAGAAACGTTATCCTTGGTATCCACCATGCTGGCAATAAGCTTAGAAAGCTGATTAGCTTTGTCCTGTTTGGCGCTAAAATCCTCCAACGCTTGTCGTTGCACCGGAAAGTATGCATCTGAATGCTCCAGGACTTCCGCAGTCCTTCCGCTTCTTGTCGCGACAAATGATCAATGTCTTTCAGCTTGTAGTTGAGACTCAAGAAACCGAACTGATTCAGACAGGGAGTTTGAATAGCTTGTGCAAGCGGTAGTGGCCAGTAACTCGAACACTAAACCAAGACAGGACTTTGGGGTTGTCTCGTTGTCTTCAATATAGTCTTCCTTAGCTGTTTTATCAGCTTTGTTGGAGACCAACAAGGATGTGTCACTATCCTGAACCTTATCTGCATTACTTCCTTTACCATTGCTTAATAAGTCACTCTTCCCCAATATTCTGTCAGCATTCTAAAAGAAGAAACAAGCAGACACATAACAAGTTTACAATGTACTAGTATATGAAACTCATTTCGGTGAACCAGTTCATTAGTAAGGTGGACAGGATTAAACTACCAAGTCTTCTATTGCCAAGTACTAGTACATAATAAAAGCATCAAACAAACATATATATATATATATATGTCCTATGGTCACTGCATTGTCTTGCCAAATCAAAATAGAGACACGGTTCAAATCATATCAGTTCAAGACAAAGCAGCAGTGAAAGAATACAAAGCGTGGGAAACTACACGGCACAACAAGATTTCAGATGGGTACCACGGGTCTACATGTACAACAACACTATTGGCTCTGTTGTGATGCTAGTAATGTGCATGATATGAAAGTCAACCGTGTACACAATTGAAATTGAAATCAAAAGAGCTATTGATAAGAGCAAACCTGTTAAAGGAACTTGCGTGAACATACCTGCCGTACCATTGGAGTTTCGATTGGATCCTTCAATTTAAAAATAAGTTTGTATGAGTAAATACAATGATACAAGAGCAAAGCAATCATAGTTAAAAAAGGTGCGCCTAAGCGAGCGCTTAAGCGCCCTAGGCTCTAAGCGTTGGCAAAACGCATTGTGCATAACTACGCTTAATCATGCATTACTGCGCATAAGCATGCGCTTTGGTCAGTAAAGTGCAAGGCGGTGGCAAAACGCACAATTAACACCTAGCGCTTTTTTGAACTATGATAGCAATGGAATCTTAAATTAGAACAGTTGTTCTTCAGGTTTAGGCACTTGTTCTACATGAACAGAGTACAGTAAGATGCAAGAATATAATACTTAAAAAGAGAAAATGAGCTCATAGACCTTCCCACATTCTTGGTTCGGGACCAGTACAGAACAAGGCATTCCCAGTCATTGTCCAGTAAATGTGTCTCAGGAGAACGTAAGGGAATTTGATGAGTTTCTTTGCCGGTGAAGTACGTTTTCTTCAGGTAATTCCGATACTGCTACCAAGCATTCTTGAAGATAGCAAAGGTATTAGCACAGGTTACCTCATCCTGAGTTTCCAAATCGGTCCTTCTCTATAGAGAAAAATGGGAAAATTTGTTGTATTATAACCATCATGGAGGTAGGATATATGGGACGAAGCAAAGTAATTGCCATGAATAACATTACTTACACATAACTCCTTGACAAACACCTGCAACTGGCATTTTCCTTTATCTTCAGTATAGTATTTCCAAGATGGGAAGATACGCACATACGATTTAACAACATCAAATGCGATAGATGCTAAACTACGACTGGCTGGTTGTGCTTCCTCCATGGGAATAGGCGTACTAACCGTGGAGCCGGGTTCGCCATGATAGTACTGGCCCTTTGGGCACTGGAGCTGCCTTACTAACTGCTCTTGTTTGGGAGCTCTGTGGTGGAGTTGGTGATGTGTCAACAGGAACTGGGTTACTATCGGCTGGGGTTGGGGTTAGATTGCGTGAAGCTGGTTCTCTGTCCATCGCAGTAGGGGTACAATCTGCGAGAGTTTGGGTTATGTGTGGTAGGGCTGGTTCTTGTGCATGTACAACAGGGGTGTAATCTCCACCAATAGGTAACACTGTTTTATTTGAAGACCGTGTTTTTATTCTGCTAGATACTGGCATCACCCGCTCCAATTCAAATGGCTGATAAACAGGAAACATAGTTGAATGTACAGACATTGTATGAGAGATAGATGCAATAGATAGTGTGGAAAAAGAGGGCATGAAATAGTTGACATGTATATTGTTTAACTAAAACAGATAGCATGACATAATTTCACATATATGATGTCTATCTAAACCTGGATAGCATAGCATAACATAATTCAAAGATATGATGAATAACAAAACAGGATCGCATGACATAATTCACCTACATGTTATCTAAGTAATCAGGATCGCATCATTTAATTCACATATGTGATTTATATGCTAAACAGAGGGCATTCGATATGATGTCAGCACTAAGAACATGGTGTTGAATATTGTGTATATGATGTCTAAACTATGCAATGCAAGACACCGTATGCATGATATGAGCAAGATAACTGCCAAGTTAGAGCATACACCTCAAGAGGGGAATAGGATTGGTCATCTGCCTCAATCCATCTCCGAGGAGCTATCGGGACCCAACAAGAGATCTGCTTGACGTGTAGCACGGTCTGCTCAAGGCCTTGTTTTCACTCCAGATTTTCCATCTCCCACCCAAATGGCTGATTCACAGGAAGAGTAGTTTAATGTACAAACATTGTCAACAAATGGAAATGTAATGAAGAAAAGGATGGGCAAGATATCATTCAAATATATGATGCCTGGTTAAACAGGATGGCATTGCACATTTCACATATATAGAAACTAAACAGGTGGCATTAGAGAACATGTCTAAACTAAGCAGATGACATATATGATGTCAAAAGTAGGCACTGCAAGGCAACATATGCATGATATGACTAACATCATCATGCAAGGTAGAGCAAACAACTTGGGGGTAAATAGGAGTGGTCACGGCTGAATCCGCCTCGTAATGTATATCTTCCTCTGGATTACAATCTGGAGAGGGGTGGGGCGAGTTTTCCATTGAACCCACCATGCAGCGATGTCTGCATGACATCGTATTGCCGCGCAAAATTCTTCTCTTTTTCTCTACATGTTCAGCATGACTGTGTACAATATCTGACATGCATACGAAAAAATATGGTGAGATTATGTAAGGAGAGCATGCAGAAATTTAGAGTGATGGTAACAACCAGTGGATGGATCCAAAAATAATGATAGCATGCTGATGATTGCTTTAAATTAATGAAAAGACAGATGATGATTGCTTTACTATTTGTTTCTCACCCAAGATGAACAACATAGGCATACCCTAGGTGAACCAGATATTAGACAGACATACTATTCATTGTTGCCTCGATATGTGCCCCACGACTAATTTAGAACTCAAGTTTGAACATGAATTTGGACCTGAGCTGGGAGTCCAAGAGCTGAACAGGACGATAAAGTAGCAGGTAAGTTTAAGCAATGCATAACATAGCGAAACAAAGAGTGCGACCTCTCTTGTGGACCGTGTACTCCTCGGGTTCATCTGCTGAGTCGATGATGGTGATGCCTTGGTTAGAGTCTTGCGGTGCGGGAAGGATATCTGAGGCGGTGAAAGAGGCGGTCGAGTCGTGATGTCTGGTTTGGTGGATGCTTTTGTCGATGGAACAGCTCGGTGAGGTGGACGACGTCAAGGGCAGGAGCAGGACAAACCACACAAAGTTCCCTTCGACACGCATCAGAATCAAGTAATTCTGTGAGGGCTCATTTGGCCTGCATGATTCTTAAAACGCAGGGATAGGAGAAACACCGGAATAGGATAGGAAAATGCACATGGTAAACAGAGCATTTGTAAACACATGATTTCTATCAACTTGGGTGTTTGGTTTACAGGAATTGGAAGAGCAGAGGAATGCAAAGAAACATGGCCAAAATAAAGAGAAACCATATGAAAGTGTGTACAGTTAGAATGTTATTCTGGCACTAATGCACTTGGTCTTGTTTTCATGCATAGGATTTTGAAAAGTCGGTCCTGGTGTATGTTTTGCTTCATTCCTTTCAACAAAATGCATGAATAATTGAATAGTAGAGTGCCATTGGAAAATTCCCTATTGCTTTTTTTTTCCGTTGAACCAAAATATCCCTAATGGATCGAAGTGAATGTATAGTAATAAGTGACGCAACAAGTGTACAACCTCTTTGCCGTAGCCGTGTCGACCTCAGCATCATTGGGTTGGTCGCTGAAGCAGTTGAGGCAGAGGTGGCTGTCAGAGGTGTGGAGGAAGATCCGAGGAATTTGTAGACGGTGTCCAGGGCACTGCTCTGTTGTGATGGATCATTCTGTCGTTGGAGCAGCTCCGGTGAGACGTAAGACGTCAAGGCTGAAGCAGCACAAGACAGACATCGTCAATCTCAAGTTGGATTCTAATAGCATCTCCAATAGATGATGAAAAATGGATGTAAAATTAACATCACCAAAAACCACCTGACTACAACAGATGAGGTAAAAATTGTTGACTCTGAACTTAACTGTCGAAACTGAAATTAACTGTGGAATCTGAATGCTACTGTCGAAACTGAACGCAATGGTAGCAGAGAGACACTTGACATGTAGTTTAGGGAGGGCCTGCAGTTCATCTTCAACCTGCACACCCCTGAGCCGCCTGCCACCACCGGCCGAACCGCCGGCCCCAGCGCCGCCTCGCCGCCCCGAAACAACTCGCCACCGCCGCCCCGGCCAGCCCTCTAGGCCCCCCGCCCCGCCCGCCCCACCAACCCCTGAAAAGCGACTGAACCAAAAGTCGATTCAGTCGACTGAAGTGTGGCTTAATCGGAGCAGAGCAGCTGCACGAGCGAGGGGGAGAGCAGTAGCAGCAGCTGGGCGAGCGAGCGGTCGAGCGAGAGCCGGTGCAGCAGCAGCAATGCGAGCGAGAGCCGGAGCAGCAGCAGCAGATCCGGCTGGTATGGACGCCGTCGCCGAAGAGGCCTCGCACTGGGGGAGAGCCGCCGTGGAGATGTCGCCCGCGGCGCCGTCTTCAAGGTAGTCGCTCCATGGCGGTGCGGGATGGAGCACCGTCGGCGCCGGGAGGTCGAGTTAAGGAGAAGGTGTGATGCGATGAGTGTACAACCTCTTTGGTGGCGCCGAGTAGGCCTCGGCTTCGTCCGAGGAGTCGGTGAGGATGCTGCGGTTCCGGTGGAGCAGGTTAAGGCGGCGCTGTGGGGATGGAGCAGCCACGATAGATGAGGCGATCGTCGGAGCAGCTCCTTGGAGGTGGAGGACGGGGCGACTGAACCGGCAGGACGGCGAGATGGACGACGGATCCTCATCCGTGGAGGTGGACGAGGGACGTCGAGCTGTTCCGGTGGACGACGTCGTCGGGGAAGAGATTCCGGCTGGGCAACGGTGACGCGGCGGACGGAGGAGGGTGGGGTTTCGCGTCGAGCAGAGAGGTTATGGCGGCCTGGGATTTGAATGGCAAAAAGGGGCGATGGAGAGGGTGAAGCATGACTTAGGGACGCGCTTGTCCAAAATGTAGGGTGTGTTACAAAATTACCCCCCACCGATTTGAACTAGCGGCCCTTTCGGCTCAGGGTTAGAAGGGGGATTTCGCGTGTCGGGATTTGGTAGCTGGAGAGAGTTTTCGCGCGCGTTGTAATTTCGGGATAGCGAGGCACGGGTTGTGAAGGCGCCAGTTTTGGGAGCACGATATCTGAATTTTTGGGATATAACAAGACGCGGGTCAAATTTTAGGGACAAGCCTAACGTGTAGTAATATTGTACTTGTAATGCACCAAATCAATTCGCACTTCCCTCAACCAAAAAGAAAACCAAAAAATAAAACTATTCACACCACACAAAGAGAGAGTCTTGCCCTGATTTCCTATAAAAATGCTATTCGAAGCTACTCCCTCCTTCCATCTAGATAGGGCCTAATGCGTTTCTGATGCTAACTTTGACCAAATATTAGAGCAATGATATATGACATGCAACTTACACAAAGCACACCGTTAACTTCGTCTGTGAAAGGTTCTTTCAATGATATAATTTTCACATTGTGCATGTCATGTACTATTAATCTTGTCAATAGTCAAAGGCGGTCTTAAAAATCTCATTATGCCCAATATAGATGGAAGGAGGGAGTATGAATCCATGTTATGTCCGATTAATTTTTTTCGCTTTGCTGTATAATGCATGTAACCTACTCATACCAACATTTTAGTGCATTCCAAATGTCTATACTACCGCTGCAATTCGAACTAAATTTGAATTTGTTTCTCTATTTTAATAAGAATCTATAATCATGATTGTTGCCAACTTCAACCATCATTCGTGTATTACCTTAATAACACACCATATGATTACTATAGAGATAGATATGAACTATGTGTACTACATAAACTCGAATTCTATTTTTTGAATAGACTTGATGTTGATTCCAAATAATAGTACATTTGATGTACTAACTATATATATTCATAATCTAAACCATGTTCCATACGTACACCGTGTTTATCACACAAAGTATAGTGCCCCGCCCCCTACATTATGACAAGTATTTAGACCTGAGTTGCAAAAGCCACACATTAGCCCAAATTATAATCAATGTTGTACATTATGATATCTTCTTCAAGGATCCGTATCCACCTTTTTATAATGAATTATGATCTTTGTTCGTCTTTTACACCTTCACGATCCTCTTCTATTTGTAGCTAGCTAGCGCTAACTTTCTATCATGCATGCACACGCCCGCCCCCCTCACACACCCTTAGTGTCCCCTCCATCGCACACGCTCATTATTTCTCTTTAGGTCGTCCACCGGTGTGTGTGTAGGCCCCCGGCTCCTTCTTTCTGGCACACACCGGTCGATATACCTCTCTAGCCAAGTGTGCCTACAACAAACACATATATACTTCCCCTCTTCTCTTCTCATCGTCCATGCCCCCATATGTCCAATACGATTCCACGCAGGTGCACACTCCCGGCCCTCTTTTCATTAGTCACATGCTCGCACACTCCTCCCCCTCGACATGGTAGGCCTCTCACACCACCTCCTAGCCACACTCTCTCCCCCTGTCTGCCTCTCCGGACCTTATTTGCTTCTAACACATGAACTGATCTCCCTACATATAGCCAGGTCGACTATAATTCATTTTCTCCAAGCACCGATACACTTACCTCGCTAGTTATGTCCCTCCTTTTCTCGGACACACAACGGTTGATCTTCCTAGGTAGTTACGCATGCTTACCACAACCATATCTTCTCCCCTCATCATCCTTGAACACCTCCCGACCCGTCTCTCACACGCACATGCATAGACAGACAGACATCGTCCGCCCTCTCTTATTGATATTGCACTCATACCCTCCATTTGTCTAGCAGGCCTCTCCCACCATTTGTGAGACGCCACTCCACCACCACCCCTCAGACGCTCTACCTTTGTCTTTTTCCCAACCTTATTCCTCTGCTACACATATCCATGGATGTCGATCGATCTCCCTCAATACATAGCTAGGTCTCTCTCCTTCCCCAGACATATACTAGTCGACCGGTCTCTACCCCCCCCCCCCCACACACACACCGATAGTCGAACGTTGTAGGTAGGTATCCATGCCACGGAGAAGAACTGCACCTCTGCCCTCTCAAATTCCAGTAGGCTAGCCGCCCTGTATCTTTGACGTGGGCAAACACAAATTCGATGGCACTCTTTATCGATCGCGTAGCCACACACTTCATCCCTGTTTTCAATTCTATTGATATCTCACGTCCATGACTCCTTTTCACACACATTGCATATGTTACATTTTTCTGATTGAGATATCATCAACACATTGCCTCTGTTTCGCACAAACCATCTCTCTCACACCCACCCACGTACATACATGCACCTAAAGAAGAAGTGCACGCAGGACGCACGTACTCACGTCTCGTTCCCGGCCTAGGATGTGTACACGGTGGAGTTCGTTTCTGTACGAAAAGGCAGCACACGTGATAATTTGACGCGTGTAGCGGTTGTTTACTCGAAGGAGGGTCGGGTACCACGCCTAGAATATAAAACGATTGCCGTGGGGAAAATGGACAAATGGGTTTGTCTCTCGTGAGTCTCACACACCATCTCACACAAGGCCGCCGTGGCCTCTCTCTCTCAGCGTTGGTCAGTGATCCGGCCGCATCCCGTCCGCCGGCGGAAAGGGAGGATGTGCATCGTCTCTCCGTTCGACGGTGTTGAGGCAGCTCGTCCCGATCTGCGGTACCCGCCGTTCTCTCTGACCAAGCTTCGGCGCGGTAGGGCCTTCGCCACTTGCTCGCTGCCGCAGTATGGGCAGATCCCGGCCGCCGGCGCCCTCCTAGTAACATCCCGACAACCCTCAGGTACAACTTCCTCCGGCCTTGCTCCACTGCCAATCTTCCCATGTTGCTGCATGTGGATCTTCTTTAGTTGTTTGCTTAAATTGTATCTCGACCGGCGTACTTTCCATCTTGCAATGTCGTCCTCAAACCATTTTTGATAAACCACCATGTGCTATATTTCCCTTTTTACATGGAACATGCTTCTTTTTTGTCGGCGTATGTGTCTTCAACTTGTGTTATTGGGCAGTAATTGTTTCCTTTCACCTCCTTTTGCAAACAGGGCTATCCATTTTAACCTCGTTGCTATTATGACCTTTTGGTGAACTACACAAATCACTTTTCTCAAGAGTGTTTTGTGAAGTTCCGCCAAAATGTCACATGCATAACGCTTTTACATTTCTGTGGGACTGCGGAAAGGGAGATTGGTTTTGCTATCCTCCTCATCCAACTCCGTGCCTAATCTTCTCCGACAAGAAGTTAGTCCTAAAGAGAGATCGTAGAGGTGATCTTTCTTCTATTTATGTGTGTTATGTTTCATCATCTAGTTCCACTATTATTGTAATCACACTGACTGGATATCTTTGCAAACAGGGATGGTCCGCCCGATTTTAGTGGAGCTGCACAAAATGATCGGATTGTGGTGTCCTTCATACACCTCTTTTTTTTCTACAGAGCTGGGTGAAACTAGCTGCCAAGCAATGAACACCGTGCCAAGGAAATGGAGCCATGCCTACGAACATCGCCGATCAATTATATTTTTTCTTTATTTGTACACCTTCTCACAACTTTGTCTTCGGTTGTGATGTGAATATTACGCTGATCTGCGAACCATTGAGATGCATTAGCCATGGTAGTTTCATTTGTATTTGATGGAATGTTGTAACGAGATAATCTCGAGGCAAGACACATGAATCCTAAGTTGAAACCTTTTTTTCCTCAAGGGAACCAGAGTTGAAACCTTCATAGCATCACAGGTACAATTTCATCAAAATTATGCATACATATAAACAAATCCTCAAGGATTGATAGCAATGCCGAAACAATTCAACTTCGTTTACCGACATGTTGGACATCCTTCATCCGCTCCACCTGCCATGCAGCAATATTGAGTGCACAACACAACTTCAGGGAAAGATTCACCCCGATCGTTCTTGCGATAGTAATGACTAGTGAGCAACAAATCACAGAGCCCCACCTTCGCCACGATGAAGTTGCTCGGACGAAGCAACCATCATTTCTCTATTCCTTGAATCACCGGTACTCCCATATTCCCACAAGAAAGTACCTCGGCGAATCAACCATCACTATATCCGGCCACGTGTGATGACCACAGGAGCTATCCATTCAGATTGCATGTTAAAAAATAAAGGTCGATAACTAATGCGGCAAACTTAAAAAAAACTAATGCGGCACTTCGCCAACGCGCCAGATCGCATTTTGCACGAGAAATTACACACCATGTTTCGTTGACATGTGGTCCCGTTCCAACATATCAGTGAGACGACGGCGAGTAGTAGGAGTATTTCCGAACCGATGTTTAGGCCGGGGCGCCCCTTCGTGAACCGTGGCAAACTGGCAACCGTCCACCGACGCTTCGCCTTTCCCTCTCGATTTGGAACTGCTGTCACACGCTCTTCCTCTCCCTCCTCCATTTTCCTTCATCCCTTCACACTTTCTTCTGCCATTGTTCGATCGTCTTCTCCATGGAGGGAAGAGGACGGAAACGACCCCGTTATTCTTGCCCCGATCTGAAAGATGACGTGGTGGAGGAACTCATTGATCGGTGCGACATCATCACCTCGGCTAGCATGGCAGGTTCGTTCAAGCCCATTCTTGACTCAACTAATAACATCATTACAAGGAACCTAAGAGTCAAGGAACGGTTTGATCTCCCCTATCTTCTTTGTCGTGACCCTGATGACCGGCGCCGTCACGACGGAGGCCTCGCCCTGTGCAAGTTGATGCCGCTTGATAATGATACATATGATGTTAAGATGCCATCGCTGAGGGCAAGGCACTGAAGGTGCAAATGGAGATTGGGTTGTTTACATTGGGTCCAACTGCGAGTGGGAACTTGTGAATGTGTACACTCGTGACCGGGTTCCACTTCCAAAATCTCAACAGACTGCCCGGAGGTTGAGCACACCGGTATTGTACGCGACGTTGAAATACAATCATGGTGGACTGTCTTCTCACGAAGATAGCAATTTCTCGAGTTCCCACCCGCTCTTGGAATTATAACAACTATGAAGTTGTTGCTATCTTCGACAAGCTTGTTGCCGTCGTTGCTGGTTTGACTCGATGGACATTGCTCAAAAATCAGTTTCTGTACACGGATGAGTACTGTGATGCAATTGAATACGAGGGCCTTGTGTTTGCTGCAACCACTCATGGCACTGTTTTTGCATGAAATCGTTATGATTTCGATACGTTTGTCTTCCATCGTCATTATAATTGTTTCATCCACACGCATGCGGGTTAGCAAGTTTCCCTTTACTAATTAACCTTCTTCTTGTGTTTCCAAGGTCCTGTGAAAATTCCACCACCTATACTTGAAAAATTTTATAACCAAGGGGGAGATGACGATGGTGATGCTCACGAGCATGAGGACGAGCAGCGCCCATATACTCGTTGGCGCCTGGCAACTAATTCTGATGGATCACCTCTTCTCGTGTGTATACAGCCCATCGATGATGTTATCGCTAAGGAAGGTGTAGTCTCCCATTGTCGCACTCTCCGGACCTATTCCAACACCCGTTGCATGGTATTCGGGATGGATACTAGTGTGCTAGCGCCAACACCTTCTCCCTGGTACAAAATTGATAATCTTGGAGAAAACTCGCTCTTCCTTGGACAAAACTATCCGATGATGGTGAAAGGCGATCCGACTTCTGTTGACACAACGTTACTAGCACCATTTATGAGAAGCAACTGTGTCTATACCTCGGACATTAGCGTGGTTCCCTACCCTGGTACTGATATAGTAGGCCGCTTCAGCCTGGATGATCAGTCCTGCATTGGTCTCGAGATCAACAATAGATGCCCCATCCCAGAGAATCACTTGTGGTTCAAAGCAAGCGTTTCCAACTCCAAGGAATGGTTGAGTTGAAGTTCATTTCATTGCTTGTTATTTGTTGTGTGGTGAAAAATTTAGTATTTATAATGTATCCTCGTTGTCGATGTGGGTTGATGACCTATTGTATGTAATAAAATGATATGCATGTGATAAACTTACTAAATTTATGAATGGCTTTCGAGTTGCTTCTGTGAGTGAGTGGTGCGATGAGGCAAAAAAATATTTTCCGAATACATAATTGTACGTGCATTGCAATAGGTTATCGGATGAGGCCAATCATCAACAATAGTAGTACACTATTTGTACTAGCTTCACATGCTTCGCGCGTCATGCGGGTGTTTTTATTGTAGACATATTGTACTACGTAACCAGCACCTCGAATCCTCGATACTAGTAGTACTATATAGTAAGTAGTAGGAGTAGTAGGGTGGCATGGGCCAGAACAAGCATTCACGTCCAGGAGTACGGCACACGCCACCAGCACGACTTCTATCTGACAGCATATTTCTTGGAGTCCGTGCTAGAGAAATCTCTTCAACCTCATCGTTTCTCTAACTCAGCCATCGCGAGGCGGGTGAGGTGGGGGTTTGCCGATAGTCGGTTTCCTCAACTGCGGTCCCACTTGTAAGGCCAACTCCAACGCTCTATCAATATATGGATGTACTCTTCTTCCCAATACAAAAACTTGCATCCATTCTACTCCCTCCGTTCTACTACCTCCGTCTGGTTTATAGGTCCATTGTAGTTTGTGTCAAATTTTGACTAAAGATTTAACTAACAAAATGTTAATGCATGTCAAGAAAAATTATCTCATTGGATTCGTATTTGAACATAGTTTTCAAAAATATAATGTTTGGTGACATGCGTAAACATTTTGTTAGTTTAATTTATGGTCAAAATTTGGCACGAAATATAATGGGGCCCAATAAACCCGGACGGAGGTAGTATTTGTCAAAATATATATGTATCTAGACATGTTTTAGTATATAGGCACATCCATTTTTGGACAAATGGAAGTCAAGTATTTTGGAACGGAGGGAGTACACAATAAAATTTTTAAGTTAGCACAACTAGTCTAATCCGAGAGCACAACCGAAGATTTGGTCGGGTTCTTCCTCCTTTTGCCGACATGTGGGACATCCAGCATCCAGGTCGTGTCATGAAAGAAATAGAGTGGTAGTTGATAAGTTGAAGCCACGAGATGTGCATCTTGGGTTAAATCAGAAATGTAATCTTAATACTCTTGAGTAACTCCAAAAGCGGCCACCCAAGATCTTTCTTGGATTTGTTTTTCATCACCAGCACGTCGAGGTGAAAGATGTGCGGGTTCAGGTCCTCTTGCGTTTTCACATGTGGGGCGCATGTGAGCAAGCAGACGATGGGCTCCGCGTCCATTTGGTAGCTGAGAAGAGATAGAGGAGTCTTTGAGCACGGACTGCGGAAATTTGTTCTACGTAACCAGCACCTTGGTATTCGCCAGGTTGTTTCTAGAATAAAAAAAGGAGGTACCTCTACTTATGTTACTCCCACTACGCCTAGCCTAAGGTTAGTAGGCGACCTTGCGCTTGGCTCTTCGCCTCTTCCGGAAGTCGATGGTTCGACAGTAGTGCTTCTGGCAATCTGACACCAAATGAACTGTTGCACATCCACCGCTTGTAAGCAAAAGTTTCTCCTCGTGTTGCGAGCCACCGCACACATGTTGGCGAGGGAGAAGGCGTAATCAAGCTTCTCGTCGTTCTGCGAGTTGACGGGACACATCAAAGTTATTTACTAGTAGTACGTACTCTCTCCAAAAAAGGGCTGACCATGTCATTGCTACCATCCCGTGCTCCGTCGTTGAGTACATGCACTATTCACGTGCCATCGAGGCGAAAAAATATTGCGTAGGTGCCATCGAAGTGCACGACTCACTTACGGAAAAGGGTTTCCCCCCGCTTCCCCCCCTGCACGACTCACTTACGCACTGCTTATCTGATTATCTCCATTTTCTTGCATGACACGTGCACCTTGATGCTAGATGTCTCGCGTGTTGGGAAAAGGATGAACAAAGCTCATGTAAAATAAAAGAGTTGAAGAGCATAGATTCCCGACGACCGAGGAGGAGCAAGGAACCTCATGAGGAGCGCCCGCAAGGAACCTTGCGCGTTTTCCCCTGTTTTTTGCCGCCTGCCCACCTATAAACAACTAAAAGAACATGAACTTTTCGCTAACCACTAGAAACGGTACATCAAGATGCTAAGTTGAAGATGTTTTATACTCCCTCCTTCCCAAATATAAGTCTTTTTAGATATTTCAATAAGGGACTACATACGAAACAAAATGAGCTAATCTACACTCTAAAATATGTACACAAGCGAACGCACTAACTCCATCCGATCCAACTCATGCACATACGCGCACAGCATGGAGCACACAACGCACGTACACAAGACGTGCATGCACACACGCTCGGCCGCAGAATGCACGTCAATAACACATGCGTGCGCACACACTCGGCTGCATGGAGGCGTGCGCCATCCGCGGCGACATCCGGTTCGTCGTGCTATGGCAAAGCTCGCACGCAACGGTGCATACGCATCTCTTGCAGCACCTCTTTGCCGTCGTTGCTCAACTACTAGTCGGAGACGAAGACGACCGCAGCCTCGGCCTTAGAGCTAGCACCGATGGAAAAACACGCACGCTGCACGCACACGAGCACATACGGAGTGCCCACGACGTGGTGGTGGTGCGTCCCCAGTCGCCTCTACTCCTTCTGCGCACGTTGTCTATCAAGGCGGCTGCATGCTAATGATGATGTGGGTGAGATCTTCTAGGACTCAGATGATGACGAGGAAAATTATGAGACACAAGGTGACTACACCGTCAAGGTCAATGGTCAAGGGGGTGCTAGCAAGTGCTTAGATGCGCTTAGAGCAAGTACAATAGAGCTGAGTCAGCGGGCTATAAGGAATAAACAGTATATTTCTGCTTAGTTGGAGGAAAGAGAAGAGGAGAGAGAAGGTAAGGCCTTCCACAACAGAGCGGTGCCAAATACATCAAAAGGCAGCCACCTCATCACCGGTGCCCAAAATTGCTTTTCGTGCATCGATCTCACAACAGAGGGCTTCGGCAGGAAAAAGATTCTGGGACCCATATGATAAACAAGTACACCACGCTGCTGCGTATTGAGCAAAGAGAGAGAAGACATTTTCTGTTCAAAGTTGAGAGTTAATAGTATTTTATTGGCTGGAGGAATTGGGCATCGGTGCTCCTACTTGCTCCGATGCCATGAAAATTTTGTTGGGGCACCGGCCTCACAACGTGAGGGCACCGGCTATCGGAGCCAGGCACCTCTTTTGGCCTATATAGTGGAAGGCCTAAGCGGGCTCTTCGTGAAGAGCCAGCTCTAGCACGTGCTCCTAGGCACTTTGTAGTACATGTTGACTATAAGATGGGCTGTAGGCTTATAGCCAACAGCTAGCTATACTATTAATGCTCTTTAGATGAGGTGCTAAGTGCATTAAATGGCTTAGTAACTCAAGTGTTCAATGCATAGGTGCTTAGTTTATTGGTGCCACATCATATTTTATGCCTACGTGGCAGGCTTAGCAGCTATACATGGTGGAGCACTGGGACAGGCCAAGGCTGGTCATAGTGGGGAGTAACTTGTACTATAACATATTACTATGTTACTCTAAACATCTCTATAAACCGGAAAGGAGGGAGTAGTAACATACACTAGTGTCATATGCAGAGTATGGGAGCACATGATATTTCCCCGTCCGGACCGATCCCAAGTTGGCTTCTCACCTTCTTGGCCCAACAAAAACCCCTCCCCCCTCCAGCTGAGCCCGCCGCTCCACATTGATGGCAAGTTAGGGCGCCAGCTGAGCCCGCCGCTCCACATTGATGGCAAGTTAGGGCGACGCGACCTCTCATTGCTTCCGCCGTTGAAGCGGCGCGCCGACCGAGGGCACCGCCCGCTGCACGCCCGGCATTTCAGACTACACAGTGGATAGTAACTTTTAGAGCAAGTACTACTATAATTAGATGACATAAGCAGGCTATAAGGATTTAAATATAGTACTCCCTCCATTCCCTTATACAAGGCCACAAACTCAAATTATAGGTGCCAAGGTAAAATTTAATGACTGCTTTGCAAGTCAATTATTCTTTTCGTTAACTGGGATCATTAATACGCCCACATGCATGCGAAGAAGGAATGGGAAGGAAGTAGCACAGTGTCATTATGACTACATGCATGCAAATATTAAACAAGTTGGTAGTACGAGGAAACATCATTAATTTTTGCCTCGATTACTGTTAGTGGCCTTGTATAGATGCAAATTGTATTTTTCATAGTGGCCTTGTATAAGGGAATGGGGGGAGTATTTGTGCTTAGTTGAAGGAGAGAGAAGAGGAGAGAGAACAGAAGCGGATTGTAAACGTGTAGCCGGTTGTACTCCAACATACTCTACTTTGTGAGACAAAATGTGGGGCCATTATTAATGATATTGTATTTATACTAAAGGGACTAACGGACGCCTTAATTACTCCATTTTTTTCAGACAAAGCTTGGTGGGGCTATTATTGACTTTTTTGGAGCTATTATTGACTTGGACGTGGGGTTTGGGGGCCAAAGGCCTACTATTATACTCCGACCTGACATGCTCTACCCTAGCCGCCGTTGTATCATATGGTTTCGCACCGTTCCAGATCTTAGCGCCGCCACGCAATTCTTCTCCAGCCCTCCTTCCGGCGTGCATGGCGAGAAGGGACAACAGTCCTCCGAACCCCGCCTTTCATGATCCTGTACGGGAGAGGGGCGATCAGGTTTTTGGGGAGCACACTCATCGTGGATCGCCGGCCGACGTCTTCCTCAACGACAGCCTTCTTCCCCGACCTTTGTAACCTCTTCATCAACAACATGAGTGACAACATCAACCACATCGGTTCTGCTCCGTTGTACAGTATGTGATTCTGTCCTTCTGGTTTAGTCCGCATCATTACTTTGATGTTTGCAATTGTCATCATGATCTATTTACTACTGATTCGGATTAAATCTCATACTAAATTGCTCATATATCCAACAATCCAATCCAAAAACCTGATCATAGGCAATTTACTCCGAGTTGTTTTGCTGCGCTTTTGAAGCCGCCTACTTTTAAGGGGGTGCAATATAAAAGGTGGCGCACAAGAGAAGTATATTGGTTTCAGATCATGTGCTGCTATTACGCCACTCAGGGTAAGCCTGAGGGCGATCTTAATCCTACGCAGCAGGAAGCTTTTCAGAACATGGATACCCTCTTCAAAGCCGCCTGCTGAGTGTTCTTGACGATTCCATTGTGGATTCAGATATGTTGTTTGACAATGCAAAGACATGTGGGCTGTGCTCGAGGCCACGCTTTGGGGCCCTCGGCCGGGCAACGAGTTGTACGTCATGGAGCAATTCTGCGACTACAAGATGACTGATGAGCGCTCTGTTGTTCAGCAGACTCATGAGATACAATCACTCTCTAAGGAACTTGAGTACTTTAAGTGTGTGTTGCCGGACAAATTTGTTGCTGGGACCATCATTGCCAAGCTTCCACCTTCATGGAACGATTTTGCTACTTCTCTGAAAAACAAGAGACATGAGTTTTTTGTTTTGGATCTCATTAGCACTCTTGATTTTGAGGAGAAGGCAAGAGCAAAAGACACACGTGCTCGGGTCGCCGAGGGAGCTTCTAGTGCCCACATGGTACACGAGAAGAACTTCCAGCCCAACCAGCCCCAAAACAACAAGAACAAATCTCAGGGAAAGGGAAGTTTGATGCAAAGAACAAGCCGTCACATTCTACCAACTTCAAGAAGAATTCTCATAACGGGAAGGATACAAACCTCAATTTTGGTAGCACCGCACCAAAATTTATATGGCTGCATCTACCTGCTGTCAGCTAACCTCATGGTGCTCCAGGTATTCCTACATTCGTAACTAGGTACAATGACCACCGCAAGATGAAGTTAGCTTATTCATACGTTGACTTGCTGAATGCAGTGCGGAACGATCCTGTCATGTCTGGAGGAGCAAACAAGCGGTCTGATCGAAGGTGGAAATCAACCAAGGACTTATGAAATTATATGTAATCTTCCTCAGGCAGGTCAATATCCCCTTCGTCCAGATGATCGTGTTTTGTCATGCCGAGCTATTGATATGTGCTACTGTTTTGCAACACCGTTTAAGTATAACTACTGTTTTCCTATCTTTTCAGTTTCAAGACAATGAATTGGATATCAGGGGAACTGCATAATATGGACCCATGTTGAGTCATCTCTATTGCCTCATGTGTTTGCTGCAAATGTGTCAGCATCAATTGGAAGATGAGGCAGCTAGATAGCTGTGGAGTTGCCAACATGCTCAAAGTGCTCGCAACATTGAGAAGAAACAAGCATGCCCAGAAATTAATGCGTGCTAGGGAGGCCCTTTTGCTCAGAGAAGCATCGACCGATTTTCTTTATTTCCACACCTTCTCACAGTTTTGTATATTGGTTATAGTATGGTGAATCATTGAGATGCATAGACATGCTGAAATTTTGTTCTTCTGAATGTTAGTTTAATATGAGTGTTCGCATCCGATCAGCATCCTCTAATTTGGTGGATGCACACAGAGAAAATAAATCTCCTTAATTTACTCCATAACCACCCTATTAAATAGGCCTAGTAACAAACCAGGGGCATGCAGTGGCCGGCGGGCACATGCATCCTGCATGCATGGCCAATCATGCAACAACGCAAAAGAAGAGAGCGGTTCTTGGGAAAAAGCGAGTAGTTAGTGCAGCGTGCCTTATAAACACGAACAGCTCGCTCTCCCGTTTCCGTCTCGCCACCCAATTCCCCCCGCTCCCCAATCTTCCTCACTCGTCCAAAAAACCCCGCTCACCTTCTTCCTCACTCGTACAGAAAACGCCTGCTCCTCTTCTTCCACTCCTACAGAAATGCCCAGCCCTCCTTCTTCCCCACTCACACTGCCACTAGGCTCGTCTCTGGCTACTCTGCTCAAACCCGTGAGCTCGGTGCGACGCCCACAAGGAAAATGGAGTCGGCTGGCCCCAGCGCCAAGAAGATGAGGCTCCCGCCAGCGACGACGCTGGTTGTAGATCCCGCACCCGGTAGCGCGGGGAGAAGCGGCGAGGCCCCCCCACCCGGATCTGAGGAACCGGTAGAATCTCCAGTGGACCGCATCAGCGATCTCCCGGACGTCATCCTTGAGGAGATCATCTCGCTTCTCCCCACCAAGGATTGCTGTCGCACAAGTCCTCTCAACTCGGTGGTGCCCTCTATGGCGCACACCGCGCCTCAATCTCGACTTTAAATCGGATATCTGTCCTTCCTAAATTTGATCTCATCGAGCCATCGTCTCTTCTCACCAAGCAGGCCCCGTTCAATGCCTCTACATCCCGACAAGCTACATTGTCCATACCCGGCAAGGTGGACTCTTGGCTGACATCCCCTGAATTCGGAGAACTCCAGCAGTTTGAGTTCTACCATTACCACGAAAGTTTCATACCACGAACGTACCAAGAATTCGTGCCCACACCACCGTTGTCCATCTCGCGGTTTTCCTCCTCTCTCCACACTGCCACCTTCGCCCGGTGCCATCTACCAGATGATCTGGTACAAATGCTTTGACACCCACTGCTAAAAAAACTTTCGCTTGCGGTGGTTTATCTGTCGGAGGCCTCACTGCACAGCATCATCCACTCTAGTTGCCCTGCCCTGGAGCGCTTGCTGATTGTTTTGGGAATAGAAATCGGTATCGCTTGTCTCCAAATAAAGTCGCCTCACCTTAAAAGCATTGGAATTTGTTTTGAAGGACAGCAGCTCATCATCGAAGATGCCCTTCACTTGAAAGGTTGCTCCTTCATAATTGTTATACACCGTCATAAATAATCGCTGCCTCTGCGCCCAAACCGAGACCTTGGGTGTAATTAAATGACCCGTTTAATAATCACAAGGAGTTGGTGTTTGGCTCCTCACCTTTTCAGGTACCGTATATTATCATCTACACATTTGTAATCATATGCTGCATTTTTCATTTATGCGCATAAGTTTTATATCATCTTGGAGTACACTTTGGGTACTAATATTATGTTATATGCTCAATGAAGAGTTCGTCCATTGATAGCCTATCAATGCCGCTGGATTCTGTCAAGATCATATATATCAGAATGTATAGTTTTGATCTGGACATAATTATTGGCTTGCTGCGATGCTTTCGATCTTTGGAGAATTTATACATAGAGGTGATGATTTCATGCACATTGAAAGCCCGTATATATTGTACTAGAATTAACTGTTCAGCTGTCGTTCTTTCGACATACTCTTTTTTCAGACCTTAACTGTTTTCAATCTTCATGTCTACTTAGGCAGAACCACATGGACAAAAACATATAACCAATCATTGGCGTAATAAGCCCAAGTATTTTCTCAGTTCTCATGACATTCGTTTGAGGACAATAATGATGGGACGATATGCATCCAACCAGGAAAACAGAAGCTTTGTCACATTCTTCCTGTTGAATGCGAGGTTACTATTGTCCATGAGGCTTAATTTTTACAGTAAGAAATTTCTCACGGACGAACATGTTGAACAGCAAAAAAAGAAGTTTCAGGTGGACAAATGGGCTTCTAAACGTGCTCGGCTTCTATTTACAACAAGTTGTAGACATCCTAAAATAAATTTTTTTGCATAGGATGTTGATTTTATGGATCAGACCGATCCATTTGTTTGTGACTGCAAAAAAGAGTGGTTGGGTTAGATGTTACCGTCATGTTCAATCTGGTTTTGTCTAAAAATTTGATGAACAATTATTCCTTGGGCTTTTTGTACCATTTGTATGCTTGACTTGCATGTTGTTGCCCTCGTAATCCCCTCGACCTGCCACTACACTGCCGCAACTTTCATGGCTGCTGTTCGTTCCCGTCCGAGGCCTTGCCATCGTTCTCCGCCTTGGTTAGCTCGCTGTGCTCGCCGCCGTCAGGTGTTGTCAACATGGTCAACAACCAAGAGCAATCAGGATATGACTGTACGTGGAAAGGCTGACAGTAGGGACCCACCAGGGTCATTGCATTTCGCAAGCAGGTGCCTCGTTATTACAAGCCAAAACAATTCTTCTTCCTAATTGTTTGACAACTAGGTTCCACGCCATTGTCAATGTAGTCGATAAACGAGAAAATTACACAACGAGCGGATAACACCAGGGACCTAGCAGCTAACCCAGTTGTTTTTCAGTTTCAGAGACGGAGCTCAACTGCGCGGTGTGCGGGGGCTGTGGCCCGTCTAGCCCACGCTTACGCTTTTATTAAGCACATAGCGAGCCGATTGATATTTTTTCTTTCTGAAATTGGTTAGCCCAGTTCTTTTTTTTGGAGAATACCAAACCGAGGCCTACTTGCTTTTCTCAGCCCTGCTGGGCTGCAAATCTTTCAAGAGGAGGAGCGATAAGAAATGGGCTTCCCCACAAAACGGGCTATAAGTTGTAAGAAATGGGCTGTAAATTTTTAAACCAAAGCCAACCGGCAATTGCATTAAAATATCATTTTTTTCAGGATTGCTCCACTCTCTACTCTTATAAAAACCAAAGCCAATTGGCAATTACATTAAAATATCATATTTTCACCCACAAGATAAACTACTCATACAAATGCATCTTCATGTTCCGTGCAACGAACGGGCATCTTGCTAGTTAAGATTCTAAATTTCATTCATTTTTTGCGGAGAATTGTTTTTTGAATTTTATTTTGATATAATTTTTTGAAAACTATTTTTAACGTGACTCGAAATGTCATGATTATAAGAGTTCGGACCCCACCGAAATATGCAAAAATTTCGTTGAATTTTTTAGAAGTGCCCAGAATGTATGGTCTGTAATGCTAATAAAAAGAATATGAGCTTCAAATATCCTTAAGAATTAGCAACTGGGATGTAAATTATTGAAAATAATGGCTAATGGATTGTATGCTGTTTTCCACAGATTTGGAGGCTGACTTCTGGGCCTACTAGGTTGACGATGACGCTGTCCTAATTTTTTTTGAGGCGTACGCAAGGCTTTGTCAACTTAGTCAACACATAGCAGTGAATGTCGGATGTCCATCCAACGGCCGCCGTGCTTCTTCAATCTCTGATCTTCCTGCTCCAGCCGCCCAAACCAGCGCCCGGCGGACTGCTCGCTTCCTCCTCCGTGGCTGGTGTCTTGCCGCCGAATCATCCCTCTAACCACCCACACATCCTGTTATTTTCCGATGATGTCAGCCTCACCCCGTAGCCGACCAGTCAGCGCTCGTTCTCCCCTCAGCGTGGGCATCCGCTGCGGTGGCTTTTCCGGCTCCGGGTGGTTCTCTTCCTAGGCCCCACCCTCGTCCACCGCGTTTGTGCTCTCGGCGCGGCGAGGTCAACATGGTCAACAAACAACAGCCATCGGAAGAGGCTGACAGTAGGGGCCCACACAGGAAAATGCCTCCTTATTACGCGCAAAATAATGATTCCTCCACCTGATAGCTGGGACCCACCGGAAGGGTCTTTGTATTTCGCGAAAAAAACGTTCCCCCCGCTGTCAGCTTGGACCCACCGGAAATGCCTCCTTATTACGCACAAAAAAATGAATACTCCCCCTGCTAGCTGGGACTCACCTTGGTGGGTGGCTGACTTGTGGGCCTAATATTTTTCGGGGGAGGGTGGGCTTTGTAAACTTAGTAAATATCAACGACTCTAGCTCCAGTGACCGTACGATGTCCATCCAACGGCCGTAGTGCTTCTTGAACCTCTGGTCTTCGTGCTCCAGCCGCCCAAAGCAGCGCCGTGGGTGTCGCGTGCTCCTGCCTCCCGTGGCCGGCTGTGATCCCGCGGAGGCCTCACCGCCCCCTACTACTCCCACCGCTGGCCAGGCCATCCCTCTACTCACCCACACCCCCTGTTATTCTGCGTACTCCTCTTCGCGTGGGCATCCACTGCTGCGTCTTCCCCGGCTCCGCGTCGTCCCCTTCCTAGGCCTCGCCGTCGTCCACCGCCGTGGTGCTCTCGGCGCGGCGTGGTCAATGTGGTCAACGACCGACTTCCATCGGAAGAAATCTTGTCGTGGAGAGGTCGACAATTTGGGTCCACGGCGGCCGCAAGGAAGTGCGTCCTTTTTACGCGCAAAATAATTATTCCTCCACCTGACAGCGGGGACCCACCGGACAGGCCACCGTATTTCATAAAAAAAAATTCCCCCTGACTGCTGGGACCCACCAGCTACATCTTCGCACGCAAGTAAGTGCATCCGGACAAAAAAAAGAAAACGATTCGCCCCCCTGACTGCTGGGACCCACCAGCGACATCTTTGAAGGCAAGGAAGTGCCTGACAGTTGGGACCCACCTGGTCGAAGCGTACGTAGCGTTGTCATTCTGGTCGCGAACGTGTACGTACATACTGGTCGTAGTAGAGGCACGCACATACACGTACATACAGCGGCGAGGGTGCAAGAAAGAAAATACGGCCACGTACATACATACGGGCAGGGTCTCGAACGCCTACTCGCGCATACGTACATGGCTGGGTCGGAACGGAGAAAAAAAAACAGCGTCATCGTCGTGTTCATGGGGAGGCAACGGAATGCGTCGTGTCTTCATCGGGAGGCAACAAAACGCGTGGGAGCCAACCGGCTGGGTCGGAACGGAATGTGTGGTCGTGTTCATCGGGAGGGCTTGGACGGAACAGGCGATGGAAACGAGGCCTGGCGTACCGCACAACGGAGGAAACGGCCTTGTGTTCAATCGGCCACGTTAAAGCAGGATCCTATTCATCGGGAGGGTGCGGCGCACCGCAAAGCGGAGGAAGCGGACCTCCCTACGGTCAAAGCAGGGTCCTATTGATCGGGAGGGCACGCATACCGCAAAGCAGAGAAGCGGACCTCCTACGGTCGGGCAGGGGTCCCGTTGATCGGGAGGTGTGGCGTGCCAAAAGCAGACGAAAGCGGACTTGTGTTGGAGCGCTATGGTCGAAGCAGGGGAGGGGTGTGGCGTACTGCAAAGCAGGACTCCACGGGATACTGTTCATCTCCATCGTCGACCTCCTCCAGCCTCCACGGGCTACCGTCGACCTCCTCCAGCCTCCACGGGCTCCTGTTCATCCAGTCTCCACCGCGCACTACTCCACCAGCTACTATTCAACCACCCCTCCACTGTCTACTGTTCATCCAGCCCTCCACACCATGGGGTCCTGTTCAACCACTCCTCCACCGTCTACTGTTCATCTAGCCCTCCACACCACGGGTACCTGTTCATCCAGAGGCAACGCCACCGCTCACTGTTCATCCAAATCTCCCCCCATAGCGCTCACTTGTTCATCCCAGGCAGCATCGATCGGCTTGATTAGCAGCAGTAGCAAAGGAATCACTCCATCGGGTTCGATTAACAGCCATCGATCGATCGCTCGGGTTCGATGAACGCCGAGTTCGCAGTCCTTTCGCCGGGTTCGATTAGAGCCCAACGCCTCGCTTCGGCTTCAATTAGAGCCAACGCCGCACACACGCGTACATACGAGAAAGCAGCGCATCGCTCGGCCCCGACCTCCCACCGTAAGCAACTCCCCGAAATTTTCCTCCCCTCGCTTCTACCACGGTTTTTCCGTCATGGGACGGCCAAAAGAATGTCATGCAGCTGCGTCTCCGGCCCGCCCAGGACGAAAAGCCCATTTTCTGTCATGATTTTTTGTCATAGAAGTAGGATCCCACCACATCTATGATGATACCGGGTTTTGTCACAGTTATCGTCATAGAAGTGTCATATGTATGATAGAAAAAAAATTCATTCAGCCCAAAATGTCACGGATGTGTCTTTTTTTTTGTAGTGGGAAGACTATCTTGAAGACAGTGAGACAACCCCAAAGTCCTGTCTTGGTTTAGTGTTCGAGTTACTGGCCACTACCGCTTGCACAAGCTATTCAAACTCATTGTCTGAATCAGTTCGGTTTCTTGAGTCTCAACTACAAGTTGAAAGACATCGATCAGCTGTGCTGCGACAAGAAGCGGAAGGACTGCAGAAGTCCCTGGAGCATTCAGATGCATACTTTTTGGTGCAACAGCAAGCGTTGGAGGATTTTAGCGCCAAAGAGGACAAAGCTAATAAGCTTCCTAAGCTTATTGCCAGCATGGTGGATACCCAGGATAACATTTCTAGAGCTCTTCTGAAGTTGTTTCAGTTATGCTCTTGTTTTGCTGCCGCGTTTATTTGCACTGGTGGCCAATTTTGATGGCCAGTGTATGTAATATGCTTCTTTGTTCCCTATATTTGCACTGGTGGCGAACTTTGATGCCTAGTGGATGTAATATGTGCAATAGCGGTAATAGGCTAGCGTTAATTGCTTGCTTATTTATTTCCTTATTGTCTTGTTTAGTTGTTTGCTTGTAGTCACTACAGTTCTTTTTCCGTGTTTTTCTAGTGGCCACAATAACCTATTTTTGGAAATTAGGCCAAAATAATCATGGCAACACACAGACTGTTGTAACCATGGGCCTCCTGTGGGCCGTATGATCCATGGGCCTTCTACGGGCCATAGGATCCATTTGCCTTCTATACGGGCCATAGGATCCATGGGCCTTCTACGGGCCGTAGGATCCATGGGCCTTTTACGGGCCGTAGGATCCATGGGCCTTCTACGGGACATATCATCATTTTGCCAATCATGGGACATACAATTCATGGACAATAACGGACCGTTAATAGGCCGTATTTGATAACTCTATGAAAATAGCCCAACGGTTTTTTTACATGAAAATGGCCCAATGTATTAACGGGCCACAAAAGGGCCGACTGTAACCACGGGTTGAATTTGGCCCACAACCAGAAAATGACAGTAACGGGCCGTAATTAACCGAATGCTGGAAATGAGCCCAAGAATAAATGGGCCCTGAGAAGGCCGAAAGATAACATGGGCTGGAAACGGCCCAATGGAATAATGGGTCATTAATGGGTATGAAGTGATACACTATTCATTACGGGCCAGTTTCACCACGTGCCGTTAATGGATATAAGGTGATACACTATTCATTACGGGCCCGTTTTACCACGGGTCGTTAATGAGACGAGAGTTACAAAGGGCCTCATATGGGCCGAAAGACGTCATGAGCCATACATGGGCCGGAAGTTAAAACAGGCTGGAATTATATTGGACGGCCCAGATGATGCTATTGGGCCTAGTTCGGATAGGCCGTAAACGTGCCCTGGGTTAGCGGGCTGTAAATGGCCTATATGCGAACAAGCCATTAATAGGCTTGCCTTGGGCCGGCCCACCACCTTTTGACCAAGTCAAACGGGTCAGCCTTTTCACAGGAATGGGCCTCTGTTGGGCCATGCCACGTGTCGACGTATCATAGGCGCTTTGGGTCCAATGAGTGGATGACATCTGTCCCAACGGTGAGCCGACACGTGTTTCCTCCAGCCAATGATGATTTTACACGTGGAAAATCCCCATTGGTCGGGGTTGTTAACGGGTTATTGGATCCAAAACCGGACCCAATAGCTTAACGGCGTTCCATTATGGTGGATGCCACGTGTCGGTCACTCTTGACAAAAACACTTCTGTGACGCGCGATTTATCGTCATGGAAGTGGACACTTCTGTGATGATAATGTTGGTAATGTCATGGAACACTTCTACGACAGCACAGGTATGACTATCTTGATTCTGTCATAAAATCGTCATGGATGTACATGCATGACGAAAAACGTGACCTACTGTGACAAACACGTGTCATCACGTAAGTGTATTTTTTTTGTAGTGACAACAATTATTCTCTGACTTCAATGAATAACTGTATTGTAATAAACATGATCCAATCATATTCATGCTCAATGCAAACACCAAATAACATTTATTTAGGTTCAACACTAATCCCGAAGATAGAGGGAGTGTGCGATGGTGATCTTATCAACCAGGGAATCATTTCCAACACACATCGTCACCTCGCCCTTAACTAGTCTCTGTTCATTCTGCAACTCCTGTTTCGAGTTTCTAATCTTAGCAATTGAACTGGTATCAAATACCCAGGGGCTACTACGAACACTACTAAGGTACACATCAATAATATGTATATCAAATATACCTCTGTTCACTTTGCCATCCTTCTTATCCGCCAAATGTTTGGGGCAGTTCCACTTCCAGTGACCATTTCCTTTGCAGTAGAAGCACTCAGTTTCAAGCTTGGGTCCAGCTTTGGGCTTCTTCACGGGAGTGGAAACTTTCTTACCATTCTTCTTGAAGTTCACTTTCTTTCCCTTGCCATTTTTCTTGAAACTAGTGCTCTTGTTAACCATCAACACTTGATGCTCTTTCTTGATTTCTACCTTCGCCGATTTCAGCATCGCGAAGAGCTTGGGAATCGTTTTAGTCACCCCTTGCATATTATAGTTCATCACGAATTACTAGTAGCTTGGTGATAGTGACTAGAGAACTCTGTGAGTCACTATCCTATCTAAAAGATTAACACCCACTTGATTCAAGTGATTGTAATAATCAGTCATTCTAAGTACATGCTCACTGACTGAGCTATTCTCCTCCATCTTATAGGCAAAGTACTTGTCAGAGGTCTCATACCTTTCAACACGGGCATGAGTCTGAAATACCAATTTCAGCTCTTGGAACATCTCATATGCTCCGTGGCATTCAAAATGTTTTTGAAGTCCTGGTTCTAAGTCGTAAAGCATGGTGCACTAAACTATAAAGTAGTCATTATATCGAGCTTGCCAAGCATTCATAACGTCTGCATCTGCTCCTGCAATAGGTCTGTCACCTAGCAGTGTGTCGGTGTACCAAAAGAGGGGTGCATTTTTGTACCCCAATGCTGTCTGCAGGCGATGAGCCACGCCACCATGGTCACACCAAGCAGAAAGCGGGGAGGTGAGCCAAGGTAAGACCAAAGCCCAAGATAATCAGAGCAACGCCAAGGCCAAGACCACAAAGAGCAGAGGGACAAAGCAGGTTCCCCCAGCAAGACCCTTGCCGGGGCAACCTCAGCGGCCCCGGCAAGATCCTTGCCGAGACAGCTCGCCCCACACCAACAGAGCGAGCCACCCTTGAGCCCACGATCCCCAACACCATCATCCACGTGGGGCCAGGGCTCGGGAGGCACCTCCGTGGTGGCATGCAGATCTTTGTGAAGACATATTCAAGATCATATGAGGATTAGAAGACGATGATCCTCGGCAAGATCCTTGCCGAGGAAGGCTACTGCACTCCCGGCAAGACCCTTTCGGGGACGACACGCCATCAAGAAGACCCTTGCCGGGCCACCCGAAGGCCCTCACTGGGACGCCCAGTGACCACCACCACCGGGCCAGCGCCAACTAAGCTTCCACCGTTCCCATGCATTGCCAGCCCAACCACTGGGCGGGCACCTGCGGCAACATGTAGCTCCTGTGCCAACTCATCAAGCGCTGCGTGGCGGCATGCAGATCTTCGTGAAGGTTTCCACCACCGCCACCTCGGCCGCTCGCCTTACATGGCACCGCACACATCACCGGGTCATGCCGTGTCGGAGCGAGGAGGAGCGGTAACGGACGGGCCTCGCCCCGTCCCGATAAAGCAAGGGGACACCTAAGCCACGCATTAAATGCGTCTTGCCCTGCAATGCGAGCGATAAGCTCAGGGCACTGTACGCCTTTCCACCTCCTGTGTGCCACTATGGCAATCCCTTCTGACTATAAAAGGAGGCCCATGGCATACTGGAGAAGGATTCGGCTTTTTCGAACCATGCACTGACCACAGCTAGTTTGAGAGCTCAAGAACTCTCAGAAATACACCCACCAAAGCAGGACTAGGGTTTTACGCATCCTCGCGGCCCGAATCTGGGTAAACGGTCCGTGTGCTGTCTACTAGCCCTGCTCTCCTCGCAACCCTGCCCCCGGCAACCGTAGTAGGGATTCTTGTGATCCCATAGGTGCCGTTCCACACCGACACGATGTATCAAGGACATAATTCTTCTGTGCAGCAATGAGGATAATCCTCAGATCACGGACCCAGTCTGCATCATTGCTACTATTATCTTTCAACTTAGTTTCTCTAGGAACGCATGAAAACATAGGGGAGCTACAATGCAAGCTATTGATCTACAACATAGATATGCAAAAACTATGAGGACTTAGTTCATGATAAATTAAGTTCAGTTAATCATATTTCTTAAGAACTCCCACTTAGATAGACATCCCTCGAGTCATCTAAATGATTACATAATCCAAATAAACTAAACCATGTCCGATCATCACGTGAGATGGAGTAGTCATCAATGGTGAACATCTCTATGTTGATCATATCTACTATATGATTCATGTTTGACCTTTCGGCCTCCAGTGTTCTGAGGCCATGTCTTTACACGACAGGATCGTCAAGTTTAACCCGAGTATACGCATGTGCAAAACTGTCTTGCTCCCGTTATATGTGAACGTAGAGCTCATCACACCCGGTCATCATGTGGTGTCTCAGCACGACGAACTGTCGCAACGGTGCATTCTCAGGGAGAACCCTTATACCTTGAAATTTTAGTAAGGGGTCATCTTATAATGCTACTGCCGCACTAAGAAAAATAAGATGCATAAAAGATAAACATCACATGCAATCAAAATATGTGACATGATATGGCCATCATCATCTTGTGCCTTTGATCTCCATCTCCAAAGCACCGTCATGATCTCCATCGTCACAGGCTTGACACCTTGATATCCATCGTAGCGCCGTGGTCGTCTCGCCAACTATCGCTAACGCATAGTGATAAAGTAAAGCAATTACATGGCGTTTGCATTTCATACAATAAAGTGGCAACCATAAGGCTCCTGCCAGTTGCCGATAACTTTTACAAAACATGATCATCTCATACGATGCGTATATCACATCATGTCTTGACCATATCACATCACAACATGCCCTGCGAAAACAAGTTAGACGTCCTCTACTTTGCTGTTGCAAGTTTTATGTGGCTGCTACGGGCTTCTAGCAAGAACCGTTCTTACCTACGCATCAAAACCATAAAAGTTATTTGTCAAGTTTGATTTTTTAACCTTCAACAAGGACCGACCGTAGTCAAATTCAATTCAACTAAAGTAGGAGAAACAGACACCCGCCAGCCACCTTTATTGAAAACTAGTTGCATGTCTATCGGAGGAACCGGTCTCAAGAATGTGGTCATGTAAGGTCGGTCCGGGCCGCTTCATCCAACAATACCGCTGAATCAAAATAAGACATTGGTGGTAAGCAGTATGACAATCACCATCCACAACTCTTTGTGTTCTACTCGTGCATATCATCTACGCATAGCCCTGGCTCGAATACCACTGTTGGGAAACGTAGCATGCAATTTCAAAAAAAATCCTACGCTAATGCAAGATCGATCTAGGAGATGCATAGAAACGATAGGGTGAGAGTGTGTTCATGTACCCTCGTAGACCAAAACAGGAAGCATTTGACAACGCGGTTGATGTAGTCGAACTTCTTCTTGTTCCGACCGATCAAGCACCAAACGTACGACACCTTCGAGTTCTGCACACGTTCAGCTCGATGACGTCCCTCGAACTCTTGATATAGCAAAGTGTCAAGGGAGAGTTTTGTCAGCACGGCGGCGTGGTGACGGTGATGGTGAAGTGATCCATGCAGGGCTTCGCCTAAGCACTACGACAATATGACCGGAGGAGTAAACTGTGGAGGGAGGTGCCGCACACGGCTAACAGACATTGTTATGTGTTCTAGGCGCCTCCCCCCTCATATATATAGGTGGGAGGGAGAGGGAGCAGCCAAGGGGGCCCCCAAGTAGGAGGAATCCCAATTGGGGCCCTAGTGCAATTCGTCCCCCCCCCCCCTTACCATAACTTCCGGAGGAGGAAGGAAGGAGGAGGGAGGAGGGAAGGAAGGGGGAGGCCGAATCCCTCCCCTTCCTTCCTCTCATCTCCTCTTTCCTTCCCCTCCTATTTCGGCCTACATGGGGCGCACCAGCCCCTTAGGGGCTGGTCTGTCCCCCTCTTGGCCATTAGGCCCATGTAGTTGCCGGGGGATGCCCGGAACCCCTTCCGGTGACCCGATATGTACCCGGTACCCCCGGAACACTTCCGGTGTCCGAATACCACCGTCCTATATATCAATATTTATCTCTCGACCATTTAAAGACTCCTCGTCATGTCCGTGATCTCATTCGGGACTCCAAACAACTTTCGGTCACCAAATCACGTAACTCATATAATACAAAATCGTCATCAAACGTTAAGCGTGCGGAGCCTATGGGTTCGAGAACTATGTAGACATGACCGAGACACCTCTCCGGTCAATAACCAACAACGGAACCTAGATGCTCATAATAGTTCCAACATATTCTACAAAGATCTTTTATCGATCATACCGTAATGACAAGATACGTTATTCCCTTTGTCATCGGTATGTTACTTGCCCGAGATTCGATCGTTGGTATCTACATACCTAGTTCAATCTTGTTACCGGAAAGTCTCTTTACTCGTTCCGTAATACATCATCCCGCAACTAACTCATTAGTCACATTGCTTGCAAGGCTTATTATGATGTGCATTATCGATAGGGCCCAGAGATACCTCTCCAGTACTCAGAGTGACAAATCCTAATCTCGATCTATGCCAACTCAAACAAACACCTTCGGAGATACTTGTAGCTTTATAATCACCCAGTTACGTTGTGACATTTGGTAGCACACAAGGCATTCCTCCGGTGTCCGAGAGTTGCATAATCTCATAGTCAAAGGAATATGTATATGACATGAAGAAAGCAATAGCAATAAAACTGAACGATCAATATGCTAAGCGAACCGATGGGTCTTGTCCATCACATCGTTCTCCTAATGATGTGATCCCGTTCATCAAATGACAACACATGTCTATGATTAGGAAACTTAACCATCTTTGATTAACGAGCTAGTCTAGTCGAGGCTTACTAGGGACACCACTACTAGGAAAAGGGCTATAGATAGGATTGACACTAATGGCGCACCAGGGATGCAGTGCGCCACTACTATATACTAATGGCGCACTAGTTGTTGATGCGCCATTAGTGTGGAAGACACTAATGGCGCACCAGAAAAACGGTTTGCCACTAGTAATAAAGTTTTTTTTCTCTTTTACATACTTACTAATGGCGCATCCGACCGAAGTGCGCCATTACTAGTTCTAACTAGTAATGGCGCACTAGATGCATGAACGATCGCCATTAGTATATATTTTTATTTTTGCAAAACTACTAATGGCGCACCACTGCAGTGCGCCATTAGTAATGCTTGGCATACTAATGGCACATTTGCTGGTGGTGCGCCATTAGTAACCTGGGACCCCAACAAGATATTTTGGACAGCCACACCTACCCACTCACTTTCCCCACTTCATTCCCTCCACCTCCTTCTCCAAACTTTCAGCTGCCTCCTCCTCCTCACCTCATTTGCACCATGGATTCATCAAAATTAAGTGGTGAAATTACCTTTTTTTGATAGGTAAGTAAGGGAAAGCTATCTTCATGTTGTAGATCTACTTTTTTTCTCCCTAGCTCGCTCCAACAACGTGCACATCCACTTTTGTGGCCTAGCTAGATCTATGTATGTTTGTGATGTTGCATATGTTTGTGGTGTAGCATATATGTTTGTGTTTGCAGGTACCGGTATTTGAAATGCGATAGTTGTCAATATTTTGCGGAATGTTGATTCATTTCCGTTTAGTGAGAATTTTGGCACTATGCATTCTTTTTGGTCCTATTTTTAGGGAAAGTCATGCCAAAATTTTCTTGGTTCTAAAATATCGTTTTGCTCTACCCCGCAGGCGACCATGGTCCGCACGATGACCAAAGGCATCGTGAATAGGTTTTTGAGCTCCGCGAAGGCCGAGATGCTTCAAAAGAACGAGACGGAGATAAGATGTCCGTGTCGAAGATGCAAGCTGAAGAGCCTTATTGCGGACCTGGATTTCGGGCAGGTCTTGGGACCACCTGCTCTTGCGTGGTTTCATGGATGGCTATCGGTGGCAAGGTGATGAAGATGACTATGAAGTCGTCCATGGGGGCCGGGCAAGAAATGAGGAAGGGCAACAAGACAACCACCGCGGCGAGGGCGGGCGAGAAGATAAAGAATCTCCAGGACATGATCACGACGGTGATGTTGTACACAGTCATCATGTAGAAGATGTCGTACATGATGATGAGGAAGATCAAGACGAAGGGCATGATCATGAAGATGAAGATGCTGGAGCAGACGACAATGGAGGCTGGGTGCAGGACCCTCATATTCAAGAGTTGCTTCTCAAGCAGACGGATAACGCAAGAGCTGCCGCCCGAGAGAAAGCCAAGCTGGATCAACTGGAGATAGACGCGGTTACTCCATTGTATGAAGGATGCAGCCCGAGGATACCCGCTTTGAAAGTAACGCTCATGGCTCACGGAGATGAAGGTAAAACAGAAAATGACCGACGCATGCTTCGACGAGAACATGTCATTCTGGCACGAACGTCTTCCCAAGGGGAACAAGTGCCCGACCAGTTTCGAGGAGGCGAAGAAAATCGTGTGTCCTCTGGATTTATCGCACGTGAAATACCATGTGTGCATGAACAATTGCATCATTTATTGGGACGAGCACGCGGAGTCTACCATATGTCCGGTGTGCGGCGTCACTCGATACAAGAAGAGCAAGAAAGCTCCTCAAAAATCAGTGTGGTACTTTCCGATCACTCCTCGTCTGCAGCGGTATTTCGCGGACCCTAAGGTAGCAAAGCTCCTGCATTGGCACGCGGATAGGGAGGAGAAGAAGCGAGAAGATGACGGAAATGATCCGTAGATAAATAAAAAGACAAGATGCTGAAGTCGCCCTAAGGATGCGAGCCGGTGGCAAGCGTTGAACTTCGAGTACCGAATTTGGGAAGGATCCAAGGAACATCGTCTTTGGGCGCGAGCACCGATGGAGTCAATCCGTTTGGCAGCCAGAGAAGCACACATAGCTCCTGGCCTGTGTTTGTGTGGATGTACAACCTTCCCCCCTGGTTGTGCATGAAGAGGAAGTACATTCACATGACTATGCTAATTGAAGGGCCGAAACAACCAGGGAAAGACATCAATCTGTATTTGGGGCTGCTGAAGGAGGAGCTAGACATGCTGTGGAAAACGCCAGCCAATACGTGGGACGCCACAGAGAAAGAATATTTCCCTATGAGAGCCGCACTGCTCATGACGGTGCACGGCTATCTCGATTCTGGATATCTCACGGGCGGGTAGTCCACGGATTTTCTGGATGCGTAAGGTGCATGGATGACACAACGTATCGCCAACTAGATAGAGATCCCGGTCTTTGAAAACCATGTTCATGGGACATCGAAGGTGGCTTCGCGACGATGACCCGTGGAGGAAACGCAAGGATCTGTTCGATGGTGAAACCGAACTCGAAAACGCCTGCAGTAGGAGGAGCGCGAGGAAATAGACGAGCTGTTGAAAAATTGGAAAGAGTGCCCACCGGGAAAGAAGGAAAAGGCGCCAGAGCCGGAAAGAAGCGAAAAGGCGTCGAGCAGCTGCTAAAGGTATGGAAAAGCGAGGTCTGTTTCTTGGACTTGCCGTCTTGGAAGATCCACCGTGTGCCTCACAGCCTTGATGTCATGCATATCACGAAGAACGTGTGCGAGAGTCCGCTTGGTACCGCTCAACATGCCGGAGAGGACCAAAGATGGGCCGAAAGCAAGGGCGGAACTTGAAATCAATGGGCATCGTGCAGGAGCTTCACGCTAATGATGATGATGATGACGATGATGATGATGATGATGAGGCTAAGCGGGACCACGTAAAGTCGTCGCAAAGGCAAAAAGGCCAAGAAGACCGGAAATGACTACCCTCCCGCGTGCTTCACCCTAAGTCGAGGAGGAGATTGAGCAGTTTTCACTGTCTCCTAGGAGTAAAACTTCCTTACGGTTACGCGGGGAAGATAAGCAGATACCTAGACCCAGCGAAGTAGAAGTTCAGCGGGATGAAGTCTCACTACTGTCACGTGCTGATGACGCAGATACTTCTAGTTGCAATCCGCGGGATCATGGATGCGCACGTCTGTCAAACGCTATTTGGCCTATGCAACTTTTTCGACGTCATCTCTCGGAAGTCGATTGGCGTGAGGCAACTCAGAAGGCTACAGGAAGAGATCGTGGTGATACTATGCGAGCTTGAGATGTACTTCCCGCCGTGGTGGTGCATCTGCTGGTCCATATCGTGGAGGATATCATCCAACTCGGGCCGACGTTCCTGCACAGCATGATGCCGTTCGAAAGGATGAATGGTCTCATCAAAGGATACGTTCGCAACATGTCACGCCCAGAGGGAAGTATAGCTGTGGGCTTTTCGACCGAAGAGTGCATCTCCTATCGCATTTAATTATCTAGGCATCGAGAACCCCGTTGGTCTGCCGGTCAACAGGCACCTCGGCAGGCTCGCTGGATGGGGTCACCGTGAGGGTCGCCGCGAAATGCATGTCGACTTTGAGGGTCGACTCACCAACTTTGAAAGAGCAAACCTAGTCGCGCTACGACACATAGACGTGGTCGATCCTTGGGTGGTAGAGCACAAAACCTTTATTGAGAAGACGTACAATGACCAAGGCCAACAGAGGACGGACGGAGATATAATCAAAGAGAACAACTCATGTTTCACGCGTTGGTTCAAGCAGAAGCTTCATTGCATCTTTACATGAGGATTCTTCCGCGGAAGAACAACTCATATTCGCCTTGTCACATCGCTACCGAGCACAACCTGATGACCTATGAGGCGTCACGATATCAACGGCTACACATTCTACACCGAGAACAAGGACATGAAGAGCAATGGTTATCAGAACTCCGGGGTAACGATGGAATCCTACACCGGCAACGACAAGGACAGATACTACGGAAGGATCGAGGAGATCTGGGAGCTGAGCTACGCTGGAGAGAAGGTCCTGATGTTCCGTGTCAGATGGGCCAAGAGCGTCCTAAAAGAAGACCAGTATTTCACCACCATGGTTATACCCGAAGCCAAATCCAAGACCCATGGCGCCATAACGTCACCGCTTGAAAAATGAGCCATGGGTACTGGCTTCCCAAGTGGACCAATGCTTCTTCATTACCGACCCGCCAAAGCCCAGTCGTGTTGTCGTGAGGATAGGCAAAAGGAAGATCATCGGAATGGATGGAGTAGCCAATGAGCAAGACTTCGACAAGTACGGCGACCCGAAGATCGAACATGACGACGACGATGAAGTAGCAGCACACACCACAAGAAGAAGCAGACACCCTACCTAAAGGACTTCCGTTCCACAGAAGAACTCCATTTGCGAAAAAGAAGGGCAAGAAGATTGTGAACAGATAGCAAGCTAAGATCGATTGTATTTAAATCATAGTCTTCATTTCTCGGGCACCTTTTGATATCATGAATATTTTTAAATTTCATGGGCACTTTTTGAATTCATGAATATTTTGTCAAATTTGATGATATTTTTTGATATTCAATATGAAAAAATATTGAATCGTCATGAGGACACTTGATCTCGATCCCCCTCCCTCTCGATAGCTATCCGATCCCCCTCGCCAGACCCCCCTCATCGCCGAGCACCCCCTGCACCCTACGCCGCTCCACCGCCGCCGAGCACCCCCCGCACCCTCCCCCGCTCCACCGCCGCCGACACCCCGCACCCTCCCCCACTTTTTGATGATATTTTCAAATAACAAATTTGATGATATTTTCAATTAACAAAAATTGATGATATTTTTCAAAAAAAAAGATGATATTTGATGATATCTTCTGTTCTAGTCCTCATGAAAATAACAAATTTGATAAAAAAAACAAATTATTAGATGCAACAAGAAATAATGAAAAAAAAAGTTACTAATGGCGCACCAGAGGTGGGCGCGCCATTGCTTTCAGAAAAAAAAACTACTAATGGCGCACCAGAGGGTGGTGCGCCATTGCTATAAGAAAAAAAACTACTAATGGCGCACCAGAGGGTGGTGCCCCATTGCTATAGTGTGTACCCCTTCGCCCGATCCCCCCTTCCCTCTCCCCCTCGCCAGTTCCCTCTCCCTCGATCCACCGCGCCGCTCCTTCCCTCGTCCCTCCCTCCACCGCGCCGCCGCCGCAGCCGCCCGTGCACCCCCGCCTCCTCCCTCTCCCCTTCCCACCCCTCGAGCCCGCGACCTCCTCGGACGGACGGAGGCGCGAGCCTCCCCGTGCTCCTCGATGGACGGGCTCCTCGACGGACGGACGGACGGCGGCTAGCCTCGTCGGACGCACTCCTCGGCAGCCTTGAGCCTCCCACGCAGCTGTTGCTCATCGACGACGGTTAGTCTCTGTCCCTCCCTCCCTCTCTCCCCCGCTCATCCCCATGCCCCCACGGGGCGGCGACCTAGGGTTAGGAGTAGGAGCTCACCGCCGCCGCCACGTCGTGCCGCCGCTACTGCTTCCTGCAGCACGCCCTTGCATCTGGGAGGCGATTGAGCTCGTCAAAGGTGCCCCTCCCCTTGCCCCTCTGGATCCGATTTGATGGTGAATTGCAGGTCCAAGGCATTGTCTTTGATCAAGATTACATATGTCTGATAATTATACTGAATCTTGAAGTGTACTGTCAACTGAATCTATTGGCAGAGTTCATATTTAGACTGAATGTTTACTAGTCCTGTCAATAGCATCAAAACTGATTTATTACCTTTCCATATGAACTGATTTATTACCTTCCATATGAACTTTACTGAAAAAATCAATTAAATTCAGTCATTATCGGTGTCAAAACCGGCGGATCTCGGGTAGGGGGTCCCGAACTGTGCGTCTAGGCGGATGGTAACAGGAGACAAGGGACATGATGTTTTTACCCAGGTTTGGGCCCTCTCGATGGAGGTAATACCCTACTCCTGCTTGATTAATATTGATGATATGGGTAGTACAAGAGTAGATCTACCACGAGATCAGAGAGGCTAAACCCTAGAAGCTAGCCTATGGTATGATGATTGTTGTTCTGTCCTACGGACTAAAACCCTTCGGTTTATATAGACACCGAATAGGGTTAGGGTTACACAGAGTCGGTTACAATGGTAGGAGATCTACATATCCGTATCGCCAAGCTTGCCTTCCACGCCAAGGAAAGTCCCATCCGGACACGGACGAAGTCTTCAATCTTGTATCTTCATAGTCTAGGAGTCCGGCCGAAGATGATAGTTCGCTATCCGGACACCCCTAGTCCAGACTCCTCAAGAGCCCCTAAACCAGGTTTCAATGACGACGAGTCCGGGCGCATATTGTCTTCGCATTGAAAGGCGGGTTCCTCCTCCGAATACTTCATAGAAGGTTTTGAACACAAGGATAGTGTCCGGCTCTGCAAAACAAGTTCCACATACAACCGTAGAGAGAATAACTTTTTGCACAGATCTGCTGACGTATTCCGTGGCGTGACATCACACCACGATCAGGCCTTTATACGATTCGTTTTTACTGTTCCACCTCAGCTCTTTCAGCGAGGCGGTTTCCTTGGCACGTCTTATCAAAGCGTAGATCGTGCCCCCTTATTCCGGGATTCTCATCAATACGGACGTGGGTAACCCAACCGCGCCATTGATTGCGGCGCTTGGGAGATCAGAGAGTTTTATCAGGCTGGTGGGGGACGCATAGCTTCGTCCGTCCATGTAAGGGGATAAGGATCCACCTTTTGACCTACGCCTTCTTCCTCCTTTGCTCATCCATTTCCGCGCACTCGAGCTCCAGCGCCCAAGTCTGCACATCCCGCCTCAACCTTCTCCAACTATGTCCGGAGCGAGAGGCAGGTGGATGGCCTCCTCCGTCACGGAGGGGCACATCACGAAGCTGCGGGAGGCCGGATACTTGTCCGGCGACATCGCGTGTCGACTCCCCAACAAGGGGCAGCTCATCCCCACCCCCAGGCCCCATGAGAGGGTGGTGTTCCTCACCCACTTCCTCCGCGGACTAGGTTTTCCACTTCACCCATTTGTCCGGGGGCTCATGTTCTACTATGGCCTGGATTTCCACGATTTGGCCCCAAACTTCATCCTCAATATCTGTCACGACCGGTTTTCCAATAAAAATATTTATTGAGAAACCAATCTATTAATTCCATTGTGAGGAAAATCCTCCTTACTGGTAGACAAAACCTTGATACAATAAGCCATTAGCATTTAATATATTACAGGGTCGAGCTGAGGTTGTTCAACAAATTATTACAAGCACGCCGATAATTATACATAGTGGCGGATATGACATAGTGGAGTGGTGGCATACTACTGACTCGAGGTAAAGTAGTGGAATAACACAGTGGAGTGGATAATATGACTCCTACACTGGCGGCTCATCGAGCGTCGAGGTGAGGCTCGGTGAATTTATTTGGGTAGCGGAAGCGGATATAACACAGTGACTAATCCAGGGTCGACGAGACCGGTAGGATTCCTCTAGGCGTCGGACTCGCTATCGAACTCTTCATCCATGAGATCGCCTTCGTCAGCATCTGGCCAAATCAACAAGCCAGGTGAGTACTTTGAAAGTACTCGCAAGACAGTTCGGACAAAAGATATAACAAATGTATGCGTGAATGCGTCATGAGTAATTTAACAATGCGCAATCAAATCAGTATAACAAGGTAAGTGAAAAGGGAATCGGCGGTAGTCCGCTCGAAAACCCAAAGAAAATAAACTGAAAACCAATCGGGTGTCTGAAGCGACACCTCGAAGGGCGAACAAATAAGTAAAGTATGCCAAAGTCGGGAGTCTAATCGACACCTCATGAAGGGCTTATACTGAAAGAAAAGACATGCGGGCCAAAGTCAGACGTCAGAGCAACATCACAGAAAGGGCTTATGTCAAAAGTAAATAAATAACAATGCCACAGTCGGACGTCTGAGTGACATCGCAGAAGGGCTTATATCAAAAATAGGTAAATAACAATGCCACAGTCGGACGTTTGAGCGACATCGCAGAAAGGGCTTATATCAAAAATAGGTAAATAGCAATGCCACAGTCGGACGTTTGAGCGATATCACAGAAAGGGCTTATATCAAAATAAGTAAATAACAATGCCACAATCGGACGTCTGAGCGACATCGCAGAAAGGGCTTATATCAAAAATAAGTAAATAACAATGCCACATTCGAACATCTGAGCGACATCGCAGAAAGGGCTTATATAAAAAATAAGTAAATAACAATGCCATAGTCGGACGTCTGAGCGAAATCGCAGAAATGGATTATATAAAAAATAAGTAAATAACAATGCCACAGTCGGACGTTTGAGCGACATCGCAGAAAGGGCTTATATCAAAAATAAGTAAATAACAATGCCACAGTCGGACGTCTGAGCGACATCGCGGAAAGGGCTCATATTAAAAATAAGTAAATAACAATGCCACAGTCGGACGTCTGAGCGACATCGCAGAAAGGGCTTATACTTCATTATTCATAACTTACAAGAAATGGTGCTCACGGAAAATATTCATCACAAGACAGTAAACGGGTTAGTCCCTCCACATGAAATAAACATTTGAACACTCATGTGGTTCTCAGGAGTTTCTGTCACCGGGACTGACATTTGACAAGATAAGATGAACATAGCACTTGGACCTGGATAAAATGATTTCAAGGATAATTGACTCTGTAGAGTTTGTACTAAATTATCCACAGCCAACGGATTTCCGTAGTCTCAAAGGACTAGTTCTGTTTACGGTATTTTGGAGGAAACACAGCTAACCAGTACAAACCCATCCCACCTTACGTTTCCAGGAATCACCCTAGACAGCGTTCAATAAAAACTTTGAGACGGGGAGATCAAATCTCGAATGGCATGGGATCAAATTTATATACGCGTGCTCTAAGGGGTGCCCCCCTCTCGGTCCCAACCGAAAACACCCATGCCCCCTGACCGGATGATAGGCTTAAATCCAGGGCCATGGAACCCTCATCCCGGCCTCTCGATTTGGTGTGTACCGTAAAGCGGTCTGCAACTTACTAAGCCGTATACCTTATGGAAAACATGTGGTAGTACGGAAGGGAAAACGGACGGAACTGGACTGGTTCATGTTGACACTGGTCAAACAATCAGCATAAGACTGGCATGCTACCACACTGCCAACTTACCCATTCTCATGCCAACTCATGGCCATGCAAACTCATTTCCATCAACTCATGGATTTCCGAAACTCACTTGCCTCAACTTTTTGCGTGATATAACTTTCATCGAGATGCTCATGAACATGCCATGAGACTAATTAATGCAAACATGCCCAAACACTCATCATATCAAAAGTTCAAACATGCTTGCCAGGTTCAGAGTAGTCGGGGTCTAGCTCGGTGAATTTCGCGGTTCCGTCACCTCCTTCGGTATCTACGGTATACAAAAAATACACGCACTAACGTAAATACCATGGGGTGCACAAAAATATTCCTAATATTTTTCAAATAAATCTGATAAAAAACTACACAAAATTTTGAAGAGGATAGAAAATGAATCACTCAAAAATCATTTTCTGTTTAAAAGTTATAAGAGTTTTGGTCCAAGGACCTTTTTGTAATGAAATAGAAAACTCTCAGGAGTCTAAGCAGAAAAGTCCAGAAAACAATTCGGATTAGAAAGCGCATTTGCCAGAATACGCTTCCAGAAATGGTTTGGAAAAAAAGAATAGAGAGGCTGACGGGCGGGTCCCACCCGTCAGGTTTGAATATTCAAAAGGAGGCGGCAGAGCTCGTCGGCGCCCGAGAGCTGCGGTGGTCGCCGGCGGCGATCCACGGCGAGGCAGGGGGATCGGGGGGTACCTCTGTGATCAGCGCACCCTTCTGTGTTGGTGGGTGGTGGTGGTGGTCGCCGGCAAGCGCCATGTCGACGGCGGCCCTTGCTCCGGCGGACGGTGGTTCGGGAAGTCGTGGGTCTCGTCGGAGAGAGCTGCTGGGGTCAAATTGGAGTGGGTGTTAGTCTCCTAGAGGTGCCATGAGGCTAAGGGCAAGCCTAGGGCGGTGGAGGATCTCTCACCAGAGAGAACGTTGCCGGAGCCTGAAGCGGACGGAGGTGGCCGGAGTTGAGGACGAAGGGCCTCGAGGATCTTCCAGTGGTGGGCGGGTCCTGGTGAGGTGGTGGAGGTGTGAGGTCGAGAGCGAGCTCGGAGGCGCTATATAGAGCCGGCCCGAGGCGGTTGCCGAGAACGGGATAAGTCCGGCGAGCGATTACGGCGGTGTTGTGGCTGGACGGTAGGTTTAGGAGCTTGAGCATCGACTAGACGGAGCACTGTGTCCATCCCGGTGCCTAAGTCAGTGAGGTAGGGGTGGTTACGCCCTGTCCCCAACGGAACGGCCGTGCGGCACGTCGGCGGCAGAGGCGCGCCCGTGCGTGCGAAGCCACAACGACGTCTTTGCATCGTCTGCAGCAAGGAGACGGCCACGCGGAGCTCCCAGTGGCGTGGCGGTGCCGAACGGCGTTGTGCCAGGGTGCCCCCTTTTGGCCGCCACGGAGGTCCCGACGCCTTGGAAGACGCCGGCGCGGTCGGGCCATGGTGCCACCAACGCCAGGAACCTGCCTAGTGCTCGTGCGGTGCTCTGGACAGGGAGGAGGAGCCATGCGCAACGCGCCTAGTGAACAGTTGACAAGTGACCAGCGTCATTTAAACTGAATTTCTGAATGTCTGAATTTCTCCGAAAGTGCAAAGTGACAAAGGCATGCTAGGTGTTCGGCTGTAATGATTTTGGCATGTGGGGATTTTTCCTTGAGCTGATTTTTGGTGGAGTGGCTTCTCATTGCAACTGGAGGTTGCCTGAATTTTGGTGGAATTTTTGGAGAAGAGGAGATATGAATTTCACCAAATTTGACAAATCTGGTCCAAACTTGCAGAAGCTGAAACTTGAAAATTTTGAAAAGAAGAAGAGTAGATCTTGATTGTTCTAGGTTGTGGGTGCTAGGGACTATCCATAGGAATTGATTTGAGATCAAAGTTCAAAGGCATTAAGGTACATGCTTTGCAATTCACCTAGGCTCAAAAATATGGACATAATTGTTTTGGGCAAAGAAATAAATGAAATAAAAATCCAAAAGTGAGTTGGATTGGTTGGGTCAGAATATTTGGATTGTCCCAAAGTGGAAGGTGGGGTTTTGGGAAGATTTACCACAAGAGGCAAGATAAAACCATGGGTGGTTTTAAAATAATAGAAGAACCAAAACTCCTAGGGTATTCTTCTAAAAGAAAAATAAATCCCAAAAATAAATTTGAGAAGGAGAGAATCACAAGAAAGGTTTTTAAATAACCAACACCATAGTTGAAGAAGATGCCAAAGTAAAATCCTTTGCCAAAGGGGAAATTCTTGAGAGAAAGAGATTTTTGGAAGGGTTTAAATGACCCCCTTCAAAACCAACCAAGTTTTTGTTGAAAACCAAAACAAAAATTTTGGAGTGTCACAATATCTCGACGTTCATCGTCGTGTGCGAGGCCTTCCTCTGCATCCAACCCCACTTTGGTTTATGGTTGAAGACCTTTAGCGTCTGGCCGAAGATAGTGGGCGGCCGACAGGCGGAGTGCGGAGGCGCTATGGTGGGCAGGATGGCCAATGTCCTTTGGCTCGAGGGCTCCTTCGTGGAGACAATAAAGGGGTGGCAATCGGGGTGGTTCTACATCACCGAGCCGCGACTCCAAATGGGCGGCGGCCCCCGAATTCAGATTTGGCTCCCCCACACGGCTCACATCATGGAAAGAGACGGGCCTGACGTGGGGTGATTCGGAAGAGCTGACCGGACTCCAAACCTGTGTCCGAAACCTGGTGGACAAGAATCTCAAGCTTGTCCACGTAGTCCAGGTTATGCTCATCCACCGGATTCTCCCATGCCATCAACGGGCCTTTAATTTGTGGGAGTTTGATTCGGCACAGCACCGGACCTTAAGCCGGCTCTTCGACACTATGTACGAAGATGCCTGGAAGGTGCTGTTCAAGGGCGCCGAAGCCCCCGCATCCGCTAACAAAGATCGCGGGTTCAGCTTGCTGCGTCAAGCCAGCGAGGTAAGTTATTTTTCCCTTTATGGGAATCTTTTTTCATAGTTTGACTCTATGCGGGATCTAAAACTCCCTAACCCTTTGACATGACTGGCTGGTGAAATCCGGACAGATTAATTGTCTGGCCCCTTTGCCAGAAGACCCAGCGGATGGCCAATTGACGGGGCTGCTGGCTCCGGCACCTCACGTGGTGACGGAGAAGAAGGCCAAGAAGGAGGCCACGGGAACTCGAAGGAGCTCCCGGCGCCAGGGGCTGTCGGACTCATCGCCCGACGACCCTGAGGCGGAATCCTCCTCTGAGGAAGAGGAGGAAGAAAAAGAAGCCTCTCCCCCAGCGGGGGAAGAGAAGAAGAGGAAAGCCGCCCCAACTAGGGAGGCCGGAGGGTCCAAGAAGAGGAGGACCCTTCCTCCGGACTTCTCAGCCAACATCGACAACGACGAGGAGGAGTGGCCAACAAGGGCCAAGCCCCTGGCGACATCATAAGTGTCCGGATACCCATGGCTTTTTTATCATTGCATAGTGTTCTCTAATGCCGAACAATCATGCAGCCCGCCAAAGGACGAGTTCGCCGCTTCGTCGAGCGGGTCCCTGAGTTCGTCGGAAATGGAGAGTACCTCCCTTTCGGCCGCCTCCTCACCTCACGCTGCGGACGACGCTGTGGTGGGGCCCCAAGGGGGGCCTGGTCGAGAGGAGGTGGCGCAGAAGGCGCCGCAAGGCAGCCTCCCGGACTCTAGGCGCGGGGGGAGCAAGACCCCCAGGGGCTCTAAGCGCGACCCTTGTCCGGACTCCATAACGGAACCTTCAGCGGTTCCGAAGTCCGGCAAGCAGCCCCTTCGTAGAAGGGTAAGACGCCGGTGTCCTCCATCCAACCGGAGGCACCGGATAGCTTGCTGGAGGCGCTTAATAGCGCTTCCATCGAGGAGGAGCACCGCACTTTTATGAGTGTGGTGATCCAGAGGGTTCAGTCTGCCAAGAGCGGGCTGACCGAAGCCTGTACCAGCCTTCTAACAGGCATTGAGGTAAGTTTAGAATATGTAAAAAATATTACCGCATAGACAGTAGCCCCTGATGCTTAGTTCGGTGTTCGGAAAGAAAAGCCAGACTAAGGATCTAAAAAGATATACGCAGGAGTCTAACATAATTATGTCAATATGGGAGTGCAGGCTGCCTCATTGAACTCTGCCAAGACCGATCATGGAGGTCAATGCATTGAAGGAGAGCCTCGGCGGTCCGAGAACGAGCTCGGCCAAGCCAAGAAGCAGCTCGAGGACAAGGAAGGTAAGTAATACCTTATTAAAGAAGTTCCTTATAGAAAAGGATTCGGTTGCAAAAAAGTGACAGAATAACGTGGGTATTGTAGGGGCCACGAACGAGGTGGCGACCTCAAGGAAGCGGTGTCTGCGGTCGAAAGCAAAGCGGCCATGAGCGCACCGAGCGAGAAAAGCAGGAGGAGCGGGTGGCGGATGTGCGGCAAGAGCTCCAGGCTCTCGTGAAAAAACACGAGAGTTTGGAGCGTGACTCAAAGACTCGAGAGTCCGAGCTCGCCTCGGCTCTTGAGAGTGCCAATGCCGCTAAGGCCGAAGCCCAAAAAGCCCTCCAAGAAATTGAATCGTTAAAGAAGATAGCGGCGGGTAAGGCATTCTTTATGCAAAGCAAGAATGTAAAAGTCAATTACCTATTACTTACCCGGATTCGGAGCTCTCCAGGAGCATTCACAGATCTGCCCCAGACGCGCCCGATGTCGCCGATTCTACCGCGCCTGTGAGGGCAGCTCGACGGAGAAGGTATTCTGGTCTCAAGATGTCGAGGCCGGACATCCGGCAGTTTTGCCGACCAAAGAAGCAGCTGGTCGAGTTTCCACAAGGTCGCCGAACAGGCCATGAAGGGCATTATAGTTCGGTGTGGCCATTGGAAGCCATGCTCGAGCTACTTTGGGCTGGTGCAGCGGCCGGTGGATGCCGATCCATGGATTGAAGTCATCAAGCGCTCCGTCTGCATTGAAGGTGCGCCGGGCCCTTGCCCGTGCTAAAGTGCATTGGGGCAAGCTGGATGGGGAGAAGCTTGTGACGGACGGCCAATCAAGGGCAAGGAGTATCGCACGCCCGAAATGTATTATGAGGGCGTCCTGAAGGGTGCTCGCCATATAGCGGATGAGTGCTCCAAAGATGTAATTTTTTAATAGAGTCGCATTTGTTATCCTGTGCGCTGAAAACTTGTTCATATGCGCTAAGCAACGCTTGTTAATTTAGAATATTACCTTATGCGCGGCCGTTTATCAAAATTGAGAGATGGCAAGTCGTTGGCTTCAAATTTCATGCCACGAAAGTGCCGGGGTGTTCGATAAACTTGAGCGCTCTTGTTCCCATTCTTGGGTCCATCGAGGGAGGCGCTCAACGCAACAAACAAGGCAACCGGACTTATAATGCTTGAACACTCTCACTTAGCCATAGAATTCTATAATTTTAAATTTCGGCGAAGCCCCTAGTATTTGGAAGACCGAGTTTGGGGCGCTATCCACGCCTTGGCTGGACAGTGCCGGCTCCTCGCACTAAGCGGCATAAGTCTTTAGGGACCCGAAAAAACCTCTCGAACAGCGACCGGCTCTCGCCCTATCATGACGGTCAGTTTTAGCTTTCTCCACTGAGGTGCTCAACCCAGCTCAACCGGGCACAATCGCAGTGGTTCTCCCAAGCCACCTTAGCCGATATAATGGGACGTAAGGTACCAAAACATGGGAGTCGGGCAAACCCAACTATTGACCCAAGACATGATTCGGAGCCGATGCATATAATGCTATAAGTTCGGGGTGCCGCACTTGTGGAAGTGTTCGTACTTCTAACACCATATTCTGGGGAACTTAAGCCCCTGGTGTATTGGCTGTACCAAAGTGTACGGGTGCAACACGTCATGAAATGAACATATATATAAATAAATAAAGGAGTGCAATAATAGGCAAAAGCTATGTATTGTTTATTCAAAAAGGGACTGCAATGAAAGCAGAACGATACAAATAGTGCGATAAGCAAGGGATGGGATTATTTAACATGTCCCCCTCCAAGGGTAAGCTGCGGTATGGTATGTAAAACATGTATAATGCTCGAAGTAGAGACCACCTGGACACTCGACGCAGTTTTCTGCTTCCCTGGCTGTTGCATCGTGAGTTCGGCGCGAACGCCGATGGCTTCCGGAGAACAGAGTCCCGAAAGTAAGAAAAAGAAAAGAATGACACAATCGGAGCCCTGTGCGGTTGAGCCGCATTCGGGCGTGCCGTGGTCGTGCCCCTCCCTTATGCCCATGGTATCTCTAGAGCGTAGTTATGTACGCCTAGTAATCGGGCTTCGCAACGCCGCGCGAGGGCTGGGGTTGGGGCGGATTGCTATGCGCGTGTTCGGATCGTGCCGGCGGTCTTGTTGTAGGTTACTCCGGCGCGCTTGATAAAGGTCCGATTGTTTATTGGCCGGACTGGAGAATTGCCTTAAGAGGCTGTTCTGCACTTCTGCCGCAAGGGCGGCCGTATGCTCCTCCGTTCGGTGAGAGCGTTCGGTGTTACCATTGACCGTGATTACACCTCGAGGGCCTGGCATCTTGAGCTTGAGGTATGCGTAGTGCGGCACCGCATTGAATTTTGCGAATGCTGTTCGTCCGAGGTGTGCGTGATAGCCACTGCGGAACGGGACTATGTCGAAGATTAACTCTTCGCCGGAAGTTATCCGGGATCCAAGACCACTTCGAGTGTAATCGAGCCTGTAGAATTGGCCTCTACACCTGGTATGACGCCTTTAAAGGTCGCTTTTGTGGGTTTAATCCTTGAGGGGTCTATGCCCATTTTGCGACCGTATCCGATAAAGCAGGTTCAGGCCGCTACCGCCATTCCATCAGGAATCTGGTGAGGTGAAATCCGTCAATAATTGGGTCAAGAACCAATGCGGCGAAACCACCGTGACGGATGCTAGTGGGGTGGTCCCTTCGATCGAATGTGATCGGGCAGGCAGACCATGGGTTGAACTTCGGGGCGACTGGCTCCATCGCGTATATGTCCCTTAGCGCACGCTTCCGCTCCCTTTGGGGTATGTGGGTTGTGTATATCATGTTCACCGTCCGCACTTGTGTGGGAAAGCCCTTCTGTCCTCTATTGTTCGGCGGCCGGGGCTCTTCCTCGTCATCGCTATGCAGCCCTTGTCGTTGTTTTCGGCGATTAGCTTGCCTGCTTTCTTGAACACCCAACAATCCATGTTGGTGTGGTTGGCTAGTTTTCGGGGTGCCATGTATCCGCACAAGCGATCGAGTAATCGGTCCAAGTTGGATGGGCCCCGGTATTTCTTTTGAATGGCTTCTTCCGCGACCGGGTTTAGAGCCTCTGAATCCGACATTTATCGCCGTATCTTCAAGCATTATCACCGCACGCGGCGTTTATGCTTGTTGCGATGCGACCTGCCATTGCTGTCCTTGGTATCCGAACTATCAGGGTGTTTGGACAAGTTGTTGCTTCGAGCTAGCCAGCTGTCCTCTCCTGCGCAAAAGCGGGTCATGAGTGTGGTGAGGGCTGCCATGGATTTCGCTTTTCTGTCCTAGGTGCCGGGCTAGCCACTCGTCGCGGATGTTGTGTTTGAAGGCTGCTAAGCGCCTCTGCATCCGGACAATCGACGATCTGATTTTTCTTTGTTAGGAACCGCATCCGTAATTGTCCGCCGATTCTTATGGCTGCTGAATTATATGGCTAAGGTCATCGGCGTCTGGTGGTCGCACATATGTGCCCTGGAAGTTATCAAGGAATGCGGCTTCCAGGTCATCCCAACAACTGATTGACTCTGCTGGCAAGCTGTTAAGCCAATGCCGAGCTAGTCCTTTAAGCTTGAGTGGGAGGTATTTGATGGCATGTAGATCATCACCTCGGGCCATGTGGATATGGAGGAGATAGTCCTCGATCCAGACCGCAGGATCTGTGGTGCCATCGTATGATTCAATGTTTACGGGTTTGAAGCACACGCGGATTTGATGATCCATTACTTCATCCGTGAAGCATAGTGGGTGTCTTGGTGCCTCAGATTGGGCTATATCACGACGTAGCTCATTTGAGCTTTGTCTATTGTGTTCGCCCGGCCAGATTTGTCAGATCCGCGTGACGGTAATCATCTCGCGGTCGTGGGCGCCCACGCCGATCCGTAGATCGATCTTGAATGTTTTGCCTTATCCTCCAATATATCTCGCAAGTCCGCATGATTTTCCCGCAAGGCCTTTGGTACTTTTTGAGCGGCGCCGAGGCGTGGCTTGAGTGGAGGGCCGAGAGGCTTCTCTGTCATGCGCCACGGGTGGCCGGTCTGCCATGTCGTCTTGTTGGTGACTTGGGTGCTTCCTCCTCTAATCGGGCAACGGCTCATGCTTGGGGGTAGCTTTTGGAGGGGCGTTCGAAGTTCATACTCTTCGCTGCAAGGACTTTAGTCCATCCGCTGCCTAGCGTGTCTTAGTCAGCTCTAAGTCGTTGCTCTTCTTCTTGAGGCTGCTTGTCGTGGCCATAAGCCCTGCGTTTGAAACGCCTCTGTTCGGCGGGATCCTCGTGCACGACAAATTAAATGCGTCGTCGAGGCTTGCCTCGCCTTCTGAGGGAGGCGATAATTATCGCCCTCTACCTCTTTTTCTCACAGACCGTCAGGCGGACTTGCTTCTCCTCCTCCCGCGCCGAGTCCCGCCGAGGGGTCATCTTCGCACTGCTCGGGTGTTATTGTCTCCCGTGCGTAATCATTGTTTTTGCTGTGGCGAGATTTAGAGCGGCGCCACGACGCCGGGCGCTTGGGCTGTTTCTTGGAGGGGTCATCCTCCGCTGTTCCAACGCCGTTCCCATCTTTTGGGATGTCCACCATGTATATGTCGTATGACGAGGTGGCCTTCCAGTGCCCTGTAGGCACTGGTCCTTGGTTGTCTCCAGCATCGTCGTCCATACCGTCGATGTCTTCGGAGTCGAAGTCGAGCATGTCGGTTAAATCATCGACAGTGGCTAGAAAGTGGGTGGTGGGTGGGCGTTGAATTTCTTCATCGCCTGCATCCCAACCTTCCTGACCGTAGTCCGGCCAGGGCTCTCCGGATAAAGAAAGAGACTTTAGTGAATTCAGGATGTCGCCAAAGGGAGAGTGCTGAAAGATGTCCGCGGCGGTGAACTCCATGACCGGCGCCCAATCGGATTCGATTGGCAGGGGCGCGGAGGGTTCGGAGTCCGGAGAGGAGTCCGGCACCTTGAAGTCACGGTCTTCGCAAGGGACAGGGATGGAGTTCGGCTCAATCGCCGTTGAGATCGTAGCCCCGAGGCGGTGTTCAACCACTCGCCCTCGATCGGGGAACCGGCCCGGATTAAGGGTCTGAGCGGCATCGATGCGGCCTCTGTGGCAACCGCTTGCGGCAGAGCTAGATCGTACCCATCGAGACAGTGCGGCATGCTCGGCTATGGCTCGAATCCGTTGAAGATCAAGTCTCGCGGACATTGGCCGTATAGTTCAAACTTCCAAATCTGACCAGATGGCCAGGGGCGTAGGCTTCGATCTGCTCCAGATGGCCAAATGAATTGGCCCGCAGTGTAAAGCCGCCGAATACGAAGATCTGTCTAGGGAGAAGGGTCTCACCCTGGACTGCGTAGTTGTTGATGATCGAAGGAGCCATCGGGCCTATCGGTGACGACACAGAGGAACTCTCAATGAAAGCACCAATGTCGGTGTCAAAACCGCGGATCTCGGGTAGGGGTCCCGAATCTGCGTCTAGGCGGATGGTAACAGGAGACAAGGGACACAATGTTTTTACCTGTGTTCGGGCCCTCTCGATGGAGGTAATACCCTACTCCGCTTGATTAATATTGATGATATGGGTAGTACAAGAGTAGATCTACCACGAGATCGTAGAGGCTAAACCCTAGAAGCTAGCCTATGGTATGATGATTGTTGTTCGTCTCTACGGACTAAAACCCTTCGGTTTATATAGACACCGAATAGGGTTAGGGTTACATGTAGTCGGTTACAATGGTAGGAGATCTACATATCCAGATCGCCAAGCTTGCCTTCCACGCCAAGGAAAGTCCCATCCGGACACGGGACGAAGTCTTCAATCTTGTATCTTCATAGTCTAGGAGTCCGGCCGAAGATGATAGTTCGGCTATCCGGACACCCCCTAGTCCAGGACTCCCTCAGTCACCATTCTGAATTTTGATAGTACTCTATAAACTGCTTCAAAATTAGTCCACACAAACAAGTGCATTTTTCTAGACCTGCTTGTAAATTATTCCAGTTTGAAACTGAGATCTGCATGTACTGTCATAATTTCCAGTTTGTATAATTAGAGTATTGAAGATGTGTATTTTCAATTTAGATAGGGGTAGGTTTGCTCAACAACAATTAGTAAGATCTCAATAATACTCATGCAACAACAATCAGTAAGATTGAGATCTTCTTGCAATCTTTGTTTACAGCAGCACAATGAGATTACTAGTGAAATTTTACACACGAGCATGAATTTGTGTACTGTGACTATCTACCTAGCTACTGCTCAATCTCCTATGTAATCGCTTCTTCCTTCTCCAAGATTATGACATGACAAGTGCTTAACAGTTCAATTTATCAATAGCTCCATCTTAGAAATTTAATTGCAAAATGGCAAAGATTATGACATGACAAATGCCTAACATGTTCAAGAATCACAAAGGTGAACATCTTTCTCCAAGTAATTATTTGTATACCATGTGATTTATATATTTGAGGTGCACAACCTTTATGTTGTGAATATCTTGTCCACTGATTGTTCAAGTAGTTACAACTTGGTCATCACCGCCTTTACCCGACCTATTGCAGATCTTGTGAGAATTGTAGTGCTCAAACTGTCTTTACCTCGACCTATTGCGAGATCTTGAGAGAATTGTAGTGCTCAAACTGTCTGATTTAAGAATCAGCTAGCAGATTTTGGTTAGCTATAGCAGGAGAGTGCTTGCTGATTAGTGTTTATTTGCTTTTTTTGGCGCTTAATTGGTTATTTGTCTGAAGTAGTGTTAGTTCTGATCATGATTGTTGTGCTTATGGCTTTAGAAACTGATAAACTGTTTGAATCTGATAGGCAGGTGTCCTTTTAGATTTTATTGGTAAATCTGTTTTATTCAATGGTTATTGATGAGATTATAATTCCTATTTTAGGAAGGTCTATTCCTGCAATATCATTGTTACCTTTTATTTGCAAATCATTTGGTTCACATCCTAGAATCTTGTTGGATTTGTAACTTGGTCCACTCAACTTCTTTTGTACCATGTGAGTCATCATTGATGAAGTAGTAGTTTAAGGTCTGTTGGGTGTACCTAAATTACTCTAGTGATAGGAGTAGTAGTGGTGGCCGTCTAGTTGGACTACTACTGCTAGGACTTGCTCCAGATTTTAGGCTTTCTTTTCTTTTAGGATTTATTTTCTTCTAGGACTAGGTTTTTATTATTATTTTGTTGTGATTGTTTTTTAAGCTCTTTCTTTTTCATTTCCTACTATCCTTATCCTAATTATCTTAAATTGTTATGATGTGTGTAACATGATTATATCTTGGATTTGCTAGTGGACTTTGGGAGTTTCTTAGCCAGCTTGGTGACTCCATATTTTTCACTATTTCAGCAAGTCTTTTGTAAGCATTAAACTTTCAGCACTACATTTTTATCTTATGTGTACATCTGTTTGCTTCCTAAAATAGGAATGGGACTCCTTTCCTATATATGTGTATGATGATCCTCCTTTCCTACAGTAGTATAGCACTTGTAGTAGTATGGCACTTGCAGTAGTATGGCACTTGCGTGAGTGGTGCCTACGCAAGATACTGATTCAGATTTGAATTGTTTCGTAAATTGGTCTGACCAAAGATGCTATTGTATATAAATGGGCTGCTGTAGAACTGTTCTTCATATTTACAGTGTTGTTGTATAGAAATATGCTGAATTTTCTGCTCTGATTGTTGCTCAAAGAAATTTAGCAAAAAATGGGGTCCTTGGAGACGCCGCTGCTGCTTGAGGCCCTTGAGAGGCCCTTCGTGTCGTGATGATTTTGCAGGTACCCCAAGAGGCCCTTGAGTTTGCCAGAATGTCGATTAACTTCCGTTCCGGCAAATCGGGTACTCCATATGTCCTATTTTTAGCAAAGGTCATGCTGAAATTTTCCGTGAATTGTAGCATGACTTTGCTAAAAATCGGACATATGGGGTACTTGCTACTAATGCATGGGCCGGGGTATCTTAGTACTTAATTAAGTAGGATCAATCGCCCTTTATTCTTGCTGCATTAAATCATAGGTGGCAATAGAGCCAAGTGATTAGGCCCAACTTAGAATTCTCCTCAAAGATCGATAAACCCTAGATGATAAACCCAACATATGTGGCAATAGAGCCAAGTGATTAGTGCCAAGTGATTAGGCCCAACCTAGGGTGCCTCGGCATCGATAAACCCTAAATGATGAAAACTTAACTTAGCATTTAGGGTGCCTCGGTGTCGACAAACCCTAAATGATAAAACCTTGGCTTTTAGGGTGCCTCGGTGTTGATGAGAATCTAAATGATGTACGCTTAGGCTTTTAGGGTGCCTCGGCGTCGACAAACCCTAAATGATAAAAGCTTAGCTTTTAGGATGCCTCGGTGTCGACAAACCCTAAATGATGAGACCATGATCTTGTTCCTTGATGATAACCAACTTTTTGACCAAACTGTTTTACTATTTAGAGCGAAACATGGCCAACAACGATGAGGCCTGCGGTTCGGGCGGCAAGCAATTCTGTGAGCTGTCCCATGAGATGGAGGAACAACCTCACCGCTATGAGGATGCCGTGGAAGACACCGATCCTGACTACACAACCCCTAGTGGCATCGGGGATGACACCACTGATGCTGCCGCCGAGGATGCCACCACTGATGATGGCGGCGCACACACAGATGGCAGCCAACCGAAGAAGCAAAGGAAGGACCGGCGCCCGAATGCGCTTAGCACCCTCAAGGAGGAATTTACTCAAGTGGACTCCGACGGGCATCCAATGGAGCCCAAACATATAGTCAAGGGGTACTCGCTTCAGCTCGGGTGCATTCTCCGGAGCATCGTCTCGATCAACACCGAGAACCTTAGGCATAAGGACCGAGGGAATTTGCGCAACCTCCTCTTCACGAAGCTGCACGAACGATACAAGTTCCCCGCCGATTTTGAAAACGCACGCCTCTCAGGGAATAAAGTGAACAGTGCCGCCCTCACGAGGATGAGCACGGCCCTGTCTACTTGGAGAAGCGCGGTGAAGAGAATGATTGATAAAGGTGATAGTTATGAGAAGATCAAGGCGAAATATTCTTCGATCAGCGAAGATGACTACAAGGAGTTCAAGATCAAGTCGAGAGTAAGCGCAACCTCCGAATCAAGTCAATGGGGGAAAGAAATGCGGGAGTTGAACTTAGGGGAACACAAACTCGGTCCCGGCGGTTACAGAGTGGCGGAGCCTATATGGGACAAGGAGGACGCGGAGCGTGCCGAGCAAGGCCTACCGCCCCGCTTCGAGAAATACAGCGGTGACAAGCAGACTAGGAACTTTGTCAGGGCCCGGTACAAGGAGGACCCGATAACAAAGGAGCTTACCATGGATCCGAAGACCAGGGCGCTTGAGCTTGTTCTGGTAAGGAATACACCCCCGCGTAATTAGCTCCATATGGTTGCACTCTAATTAATCCCCAATATTTCTAAATGGTTCACGTTCCTTCCACAGGAAACTGAAAGCAGTAGCGCGGGGTCGTCTCAGAGCTCCCCTTTCGACACCCCTTTAAATAGGGCGTTGAACGTAATGAAAAACAAGGATAAGCTCACTAAGCCGACGTCGGTCGTGGTCGTGTGGCGGCAAAGGCTTGTCCACAAAATGGGGTCATACTATACCGCTGGTGTGCGGAAGGAGAAAAAGACCAGCTCGGAAAGCCGACGCCAGCGAGGTTGAAGCACTCAAGGCACAAGTGGCGCGGATTCCGGAGCTTGTCCAAGAGCAAGTGGAACAACAATCGGGAACGAAGCTCGACGCCATGGTGCCTATGTTGATTCATGGGTCGACGACGTGGATTGCGGGCGCCAATAGGGGCCTCCCCAGCTTCCCAGACTTTCACGGCCAAGAATCGCGACAGCCGCAGCGGTGCCATTGGTGTCTCCGGCGGCGCCATTGGTGTCTCCGGCGAGGCGGTATTCGTGTCTCCGCGCCGCACGGCATTGAGCTTAATGCACCCGGGTGCATGCCGGCCGGCACCTCGCCAGCAAGCGCCCCCTCCCTTAGTTGCACGCCCGCCGTTGCCGGTGCCTCGACATTAGCCGAGCTCGACGGCATCACGGTAACTAAGCCTCTCGGACGATGACTTCATCTCCTTGCCTTTGACTGGGCATCCCTGACGCCCTACATGTTTTCGCAGGGCGCCGCCGATGTTCCTTGCACTCTTCTGCACTTCGTGGGCGGCGAGTTGGTCGATGTCGCCAAGGGCAGAATTGTTCAACCGGGCAACCACATGTTCCACGGTAATCCGATGGCACCCACAATGTATAGGGTTGAAGTGGTTCGGGTGCTGCCAGGCTGCGACGAGTTGTTACCTCCGATTCGACCCGCTGGGGCCGACGAAGAAGATGAGATGACCCTCGGCGCTGCGTAAACTGGCCCTCGCTTTGGCGAAGAGCCAGATTCGTTTGGGCGGGGACCCCACCCACGTATTAAGACCGCCCGGTCGTGCGACGCCAAGCCATGGCAAGAATGCCGCAACGCTACCGAACCTGTCGGACATCCCTATGGCACAGGATCCAGACAGCCCTATGGCACAGGATCCGGATGGCGACGACAATGACGACGGTACATTTACCAAAGTTGATAAGTACTTTGCCGAACATGGGTACGCTGACGAGTTCTGCGGGCCTCTTTCTCAAGAACCCAACCAAGACGACCGCAATCTAGCTGGTACGGCGGAGAATAGGCGTCGTCTGGCGTTCAGTTCTCAGGACACGCCTCCAGCTCCCACCTTCACCGAGCCTCAGATAGCTGAGGTGCGAAATATTATCAGCCCCAACACGCTCAAGAAGGCGGTCTGTGAGCAGAACTCGGTCCCATTACAGGAGATCAAGAAGAAGGGACGAAAACGAAAGACTAACAAGGGCGCCGGTGCGAGCCAGCCGGCACCGAGTTTGATCCGTGCTTAGGACGGGCCACCTTCACCTAAGGATATCTCGAGGAGGGTGCATGTGGCGGGTAGGGAGATGCTACCGCCAAATATGCTGAATGCTGCAACCGGTGCTATGCGGAGTCTGCACGACAGTGTTCTTTCTTTGGAGAAGCAGCGTCTGAGAGAGAATGATGTGGCATACCCGGTTTTTGTGGCCAAGGTGCCAGAGGGCAAGGGCTTTGTGGATGGCGAAATCGGGGGTACGATCGTCCTGCGGTTTGATGACATCTTTGCTATGTTTAACCTTCATCTGCTGCACTACACCTTCGTTCGGCTGTTTTCGCTGAGTATGGAGATGCAGATCATTAGACACAAGACACCGGACATCATGATAGTCGACCCCTTCTACATGCGTGCCAAGCACTTGACCAGCGCTGGGGACCGCCAAGTTGCGAATTCACACCTCGAAGGCGTCATTCTGGCAAACCCAGATAAGGATAACTTCCTTGTGGCTTACTTTCCCGAGTAAGTCATTCCTTAACCGCCCCGTAACATATGATTTCTTAGATTTCGATCGTTCTTTTTTTTCTAACATTCCGTGTTCTGTGCAGTGACACACATTGCACACTCATCCTCCTAAGCCCGAAATATTCCATGGCCACGTATTTCGACCTGAACCAGAACTCCAAGATAGACTACACAAATGTCAAGAAAGTTCTTGATGATGTTCTCCCTGCCACGCCAAATCTGGAGGCACCTTCACGGGGCAGTTAAATGAAATGCGGCAAGCACACCTTCTCACACAATACGAAGTTCTGCTACGTCAAGCAGCCGCATGGCGGTCAGAAGGATGCCTACTACGCCCTCCATCACATGCGGGCGATCATAAGGGACCATCATCACCTTCTGCTACCAGATAGTCTCAAAGATTGGGCCGCGAGGTTGTCGGCAACCCAGGACGCGGACCTCAGACAACAATACTTTCGCATCCAGTCGGAGTTTCCGGACATCATCCATCAAGATTTCCTTCATACCTCGGGGCAGTTCTTCCGCCGATATCAACCGTCCAACAGTGAGATAGATGAAACGCTACAAATGCAGGGTGACAACAACCTCGATTTCATGACCATCACGACGTACGGGCGGCTTCATCCACGCTCCCGTCCGATGAGTCGAGTCGAAAGTAGTGATGTGTAGTTCGAAACATTGATTGGCTCATGTTGTAATTAAACTTTAATGAATTCAGATGTCTCTTTGGTTTGGACAATCGTTCAACTTAGATGTAATCGATGCTATTTATTAGTAGGACCATGAATCGTGCTATTAATGTCTTGCTTTTCTCTTCTGATCCTTTTGTTGCATACTTACATATTGCTTATGTATTGTCTGTTGTTTGGCTTGTGCATAGAGATGCCGTCGTATGTCATGTACAAGGGTAAGGTTCCCGGAGTCTACGACGACTGGGAGGAGTGTTGGAGACAGGTTCACCGTTTTAGTGGTAACAGTTACAAAGGGTACACCACTAGGGCAGAAGCCGAATCTAGATACGCCCGCTATCTAGCGGGAGAGAGGAGGGAGCGTTGGAGGAACCGGATGAAGACCAGTTTGATCGCGATGATACTCATCGTGATGACCGCAGCTCTCTTCTATGTGATGGTAGTTTAGATGATCGATATCGACTTGTAATGTAAAGACAAACTCGATACTCGCGGTCTTGAGACTTGTAATGTTTTAACTTTGTTTGGTCTTTTGAATTCGGAGACTAATATGATGAATTGTATTCCGAGACTAATCTTCTATTGTATTCGATGAATCTGCTGTTGTTGTGTGCTGCTGTCTATATTTTTGTCCAATAATATATTTTGTAACCTGTGCAAAAATCAGAAAAGTAAAAAAAACAAATATTCATACTAATGGCGCATCACCTCCAGGTGCGCCATTAGTGTGCCAAAGGATACTAATGGTGCATCACAACAGGGTGCGCCATTAGTATGACAAAGCACATGGTTATGTATGGCCCCCCGGGAGGCACACTAATGGCGCATGGTGTTACATACTAATGGCGCACTAGGTGGTGCGCCATTAGTATACCAGATACTAATGGCGCACCAGTGGTGCGCCATTAGTAAAAAATACTAGTGGCGTGATACTAATGGCGCATCAGTAGTGCGCCATTAGTAGGCAAAACCGGTGCGCCATTAGTAGGCCTTTTCCTAGTAGTGTGCACGGTGTTTTGTCTATGTATCCACACATGTATCAAGTTTCCTGTTAATACAATTCTAGCATGAATAATAAAAAATTTATCATGATTTAACGAAATATAAAATAACAACTTTATTATTGCCTCTAGGGCATATTTCCTTCACTCCTTAGTCGTTTGCTTGCAAGCTTATGATGTGTATTACCGAGAGGGCCCAGAGATACCTCTCCGATACTCAGAGTGACAAATCCTATTCTCGATATATGCCAAGTCAACAAACACCTTCAGAGATACCTGTAGAGCATCTTTATAATCACCTAGTTATGTTCTGACGTTTGATAGCACACAAGGCATTCCTCGGTATCCAGGAGTTGCATAATCTCATAGTCGAAGGAATATGTATTTGACATGAAGAAAGCAATAGCAATAAAACTGAACGATAATTATGCTAAGCTAACAGATGGGTCTAGTCCATCACATCATTCTCCTAATGATGTGATCCCGTTATCAAATGACAACTCATGTCCATGGTTAGGAAACCTTAACCGTCTTTGATCAACGAGCTAGTCTAGCAGAGGTTCACTAGGGACACGGTGTTTGTTTATGTATTCACACATGTATTAAGGTTTCCTATCAATACAATTCTAGCATGAGTAATAAACCTTTATCATGAATAAGGAAATATAAAATAACAACTTTATTATTGCCTCTAGGTCATATTTCCTTTAGTCTCCCACTTGCAATAGAGTCAATAATATAGATTACATTGTAATGAATCTAACACCCATGGAGTCTTGGTGTTGATCATGTTTTGCTCATGGAAGAGGCCTAGTCGAAGGATCTGCTACATTCAGATCTGTATGTATCTTACAAATTTCTGTGTCTCCCTCCTTGACTTGATCATGAATGGAGTTGAAGCGTCTCTTGATGTGTTTGGCTCTTTTCTGAAATCTGGATTCCTTCGCCAGGGAAATTGCTCTAGTATTGTGATACGTCTCCAACGTATCTACTTTTCCTAACGCTTTACCCCTTGTTTTGGACTATAATTTTCTTGACTTGATGAAACTAACCCCGGACTGACGATGTTTTCAGCAGAACTACCATGGTGTTGTTTTTGTGTAGAAATAAAAGTTCTCGGAATGGAACGAAACTTTGCAAGGAATTTTTATACAATAAATGAGAATCTCTGGAGCCAAGAGCCACCGGGGAGGGCACCTAGGTGGGCACAACCCACCAGGGCACGTTAGCCCTCCCAGGCGTGCCCAGGTTGGTTGTCCCCACCTGGTGGCCCCGCAGACCCTGAAACCGACGCTATAAAATCCTTTTTTTCTAGAAAAAAATCAGGGAGAAAGAATTATCGTGTTCCACGAGACGGAGCCGCCGTCACCTCCTGTTCTTCATCGGGAGGCTAGATCTAGAGTCCATTTGGGGCTCTGGAGAGGGGGATCTTTGTTCTTCGTCATCGCCAACCCTTCTCCATCGCCAATTCCATGATGCTCCCCACCGGGAGTGAGTAATTCCTTTGTAGGCTCGCTGGTCAGTGAGGAGTTGGATGAGATTCATCATGTAATTGAGTTAGTTTTGTTAGGGCACTGGTACAACGACGTGCTAAACAAACGGTTTTTAACCCCTTTCTGCGACGGCATTTGGAACCGTCGCCAAGAGAGTGTGGGCGATAGGGGGGTCCTTCCCACACGACCCAGGCTGGGGCCGTGTGCGATCGGGCAAGGCATCGAAACCCAATCATTTCCGTAGGTATGTACATCCCACACGGTGAATCCCAGAAAATCATTTCCGTAGGTATGTAGATCCCACACGGTGAATCCCAGAAAATCATTTTCGTAGGTATGTACATCCCACGCGATGAATCCCATAAAATCATTTCCGTAGGTATGTACATCCCACATGTTGAATCCTAGAAGAACATTTCCGTAGGTATGTATATCACACACAGTTCTTTGTGTGGAAACGTTTGTGCAAGGTGGCCTAACGCAAATAGTTCGCCGCCGAAAGCCGTGTGTGATTGCTAGTTGATCGAACACGCCTACCTTCTAGAAACCATGCAGGTTGTTTGAGTTCATCGATTACGGTGCTGTCACGAGTAACCGTTTGCAATAGAAAACCCCAATAAGCAGAGTAATTAGCCTATTATTGATAATCCATGTACTAATCAAACTGATATTTCTTATAAAACACGCCAGATATTTCATATCCGTATAAAAGCAACCAGGATTTCATAATCAAATTACATCAGATAGCTTCGGCACTCAGTTACTTCATTACACAACAACACCAAGTTTCACATGCAGCATCAAAAACCTTTGGAAAGTAGCATCATACACGATAAACAGACAGATGAATCTCATCAGGGAAACTGCAGAAGTGGAAGGCAAATATTGAGCCTTCAGTGATGTTGAATGTCCTTGCAACTTTAGGCAAGTGGCTATGGATAATTGCCCGCCCAACCTTCGTCCTCTTCATCAAGAGTTCAATATTGTACCGTGGGTGTTGAATGAATACCTTCCTCGCCTCTTGACCAGGCAGGTGGTTTGAGAGGTAATCATCGGTGAACTGCTTTGAAAAGTACTGAAAACAAAGCTATGCATAAATCACTGTTGTAAATTTTGAAATGGCGCAAGGGGCAAAAACAAGGTAAAAGACTTGGTACCATCCTATAGTTGACTAATGTCTTCTTCATTGTGCAAACAAAGATCTTGCTGTTATTCGTCACAAGTTTCTTCATCCTAACAATCTTTCTGAGTTTCTTGACTTGGTGATATTCATGGACATCTCATTTCCCCATATGCAAAATGGGTCGAATAAAGGTATAAGCCTCGACATGGGACCTACATGTGCAGGACCAAATTGTAAGAAACCTAAATATTAGAATGATTCTGCAACTGCACAATAATGTGCTATTAGCCAAAGGACCCTGCTTGAACAAACCTCGATGGTAAACCGCAGTGTCTCCCATTGTTTCCCTGCAACACACATAAGGAAGATCTTGATCAGGTTAATTGAGAGTTTCCATACTGTCAGTAGAATATGTATTGAGTACAACCAAATTCGATTGGTGTCACATGCATAAAAATATAAAATTGTACCCACAACAAATGAAAATAAAATTGCAGAACTGAACCAAACAGTTAAATGGACAGCAGACCAAATGAACCATAATAGTTAATTGAGCACGACAATGCAGAATAGAAACATGTACTAGAAGATAAGACAGTTAACAAAAAAAGAATGCTTGAGAACATTACTACGAAATCTAGCAATTATTGGACCAAAGTGTTAACTGAACATTACATTTCAGAGGACCAAACTGTTAACTAAACATCACATTGCATATTAACATTACAGATGACAAATCACCAGAAGGCACTGGCGGTGGCCTCAAGAAAACATCACGAACTGTATTTTAAAGTAGACAACCGCGTGGCGGTGTCGACGGTGGCCTTGAAGACGAGGTGCTCCTCCAGATCTGGCGGTCGACACGCATGGCAGCCATAGAGACCTCGTTCTTGCATGCGGCCGCATGCTACTGAGCTCCACATTATACTGCGTGAAAAATGGATGTGGGCCGCGCTTAATTGGAGGAGGGGGGCAGTGATTTCGGTGGAAGGTGCCACTCCGTCGGTCGGTGCATGTGGGACGGGAAAGGAGGAGGATGGTGTGGGTGGGGTGTGGATTACTTGACCATATCGACGAGGCAGGGCAACAAGAAGAAGGGTCGGCGGTGAGGAGGCTACGCAGCAAGAAGAAGGGTCACCAGCAAGGAGGCGGTGCTGCAAGAAGAAGGGTAGCCGGTGAGGAGGCGGCGCTGCAAGAAGGAGGGTAGCCGGGCGAGGAGGCACACAAGAAGAAGAAGGGTCGCCATGAGGAGGCCGAGTCGCCAAGAAGCAGTGAAGGTTTGAACTTGGAATGCAAGGAGGAACAGTGGAAATGTTGCTTTTGTAGGAGGGAGGGGGCGGGGAGATAGATATTTCTGCGGTGGCAAAAGAAATTCGCTCGGTGCCGCGAGAAACTGGCGTGCAAGTGTGGTTCAAGCGGGGGCGGTGGACTGTAGACCACGAAGCTTCCTGCGTAAGCCAGACAAGACGGTGCGCCAAGATATTTTATATCACATCCCACATGATTCTTTCTAGTAAATTGTTTGTGGTATACTTGATTTTTTCATTATGTTTTGAAAGATAAAATGGTGTTACGGAGGGAAAGGATGGTGTTTGAATTGCTAGAACATTTATGTACAGTGAACATGCAACTAGTACATGAGTGGCGTGTTTAAATTTGGAATTATTCAGGGTTCGTTTGGCATTTTTATGCATTAATTGAGTTTCTGGGTATTTAATGTGCATAATTCAAATTTGAACTACAAGCACAAGCTCCAATGCACCAAAGTTTGTTGAAAAATCACATGTGTGTCTTTGGGTGAATTTCTAGGTCCCATGCAAGAAATGGGAATGAAATTCAAACATCTCGGCGTCGTGGCTTGGCCGGGATGATTGAGAAACTTGATTTTTTAATCTGTAAATCCAAAACACGATTGAAAATCATGAAACTTGGCATGGTGTCATGACATGGCACCAACATGCTGTAGTAAATTTTTTGGCCGAATTGGGACAAGCTTTGGTGTAAGCTTCTTGCAAACCGGAGCTTCCCTCAAGAAGGCTCTTGGTTCCGAGAGGGAACGTGTCACCTCCGTGTCCGAAACGACATACGTACACTGCCTTCTCCCACCTTAATTTTTGTACACTGGCAGATTAGACCAAGTAGAAGTATCGTGCTAAATTTTGGAATTATTCCAGGTTTGTTTGGCCTTTTTTATACATTAATTGAGTTTCTGGGCATTTAATGTGCCTAATTCAAATTTGAACTACAAGCACATGCTCCAGTGCACCAAAATTGGTTGAAAATCACATGTGTGTCTTTGGGTGAATTTATAGGTCCCATGCAAGAAATAGGAATGAAATTCAAACATCTGGGCGTCGTGGCTCGGCTGGAAAGAATGACAAACTTGGTTTTTTAATTCCTGTAAATCGAAAACAGGCCTGAAAATCATGAAACTTGGCACGGTGTCATGACATGGAACCAACATGATGCGGTAATTTTTTTTTGCCGAATTGGACAAGCTTTGGTGTAAGCTTCCTGCAAACCGGAGCTTCCCTCAAGAAGGCTCGTGGTTCCGAAAGGGAACGTATCACCTCCGTGTGCGAAACAAGATATGTATACTGCCTTCTCCTGCCTTAATTTTTTTACACAGGCAGATTAGTCCAAATAGAAGTATCGTGCTAAATTTTGGAATTATTCAGGGTTCATTTAGCCTTTTTCATACATTAATTGAGTTTCTCTGCATTTAATGTGCATAATTCAAATTTGAATTACAAGCACATGCTCCTGTTGGGGAACGCAGTATTTCAAAAAGTTTACCTACAATCATGCAAGATCTATCTATGTGATGCATAGCAACGACCGGGAGAGTGTGTCCACGTACCCTCGTAGACCAAAAGCGGAAGCGTTAATAACACGGTTGATGTAGTCGAACGTCTTCGCGATCCAACCGATCAAGTACCAAACACACGGCACCTCCGCGATCAGCACACATTCAGCTCGGTGATGTCCCTTGTACTCTTGATCTAGCTGAGGCTGGGGGAGAGTTTCGTCAGCACGACGGCGTGATGACAGTGATGATAAAGTTACCGACGCAGGGCTTCGCCTAAGCACTACAACGATATGACCGAGGTTGAAATCTATGGAGGGGGGCACCGCACACGGCTAAAACAACTGTCAACTTGTGTGTCCTAGGGTGCCCCCAAGCCCCTGTATATAAAGGAGCAAGGGGGAGGACGGCCGGCCCTCATGGGGCGCGCCCCAAGTAGGATTCCTACTAGGAAGCCTATTCCTAGTAGGTTTCCAACAAGGGAAGAGAGGGGGAAGGAAGGAGAGGGAGACAGGGAGAGGGAAAGAGGGGGCGCCGCCCCTCCTAGTCCAATTTGGACTCCTCAAGGGGGGGGCACGGCCAGCCCTAGGAGCCCCTCCTCTCTCTCACACAAGGACCATGTTGGCCCATTAGTTCCCCCGGGGGTTCCGATAAGCCCCCGGCACTCCGATATTTATCCGGTGACCCCCAAAACTCATACGGTGTCCAAATAACATCGTCCAATATATCAATCTTTATGTCTTGACCATTTCGAGACTCTTCGTCATGTCCGTGATCACATCCAGGACTCCAAACAACCTTCGGTACATCAAAACTCATAAACTCATTATACCGATCGTCATCGAACGTTAAGCGTGCGGACCCTATGGGTTCGAGAACTACGTAGACATGACTGACACTCATCTCCAGTTAATAAACAATAGCGAAACCTGGATGCTCATATTGGCTCCCACATATTCTACGAAGATCTTTATCAGTCAAACCGCATAACAACAAACGTTGTTCCCTTTGTCATCGGTATGTTACTTGCCCGAGATTCAATTGTCGGTATCTCAATACCTAGTTCAATCTCATTACTAGCAAGTCTTTTTACTCGTCCCGTAAGGCATCGGCCTGCATCTCACTCATTAGTCACATCGCTTGCAAGGCTTATAGTGATGTGCATTACCGACAGGGCCCAGAGATACCTCTCCGACAATCGGAGTGACAAATCCTAATCTCGATCTATGCCAACTCAACAAACACCATCGGAGACACCTATAGAGCATCTTTATAATCACCCATTTACGTTGTGATGTTTCATAGCACACTAAGTGTTCCTACAGTATTCAGGATTTGCATAATCTCATAGTCATAGGAACATGTATAAGTCATGAAGAAAGCAATAGCAACAAATGAAATGATCATCGTGCTAAGCTAACGGATGGGTCGTATCAATCACATCATTCTCTAATGATGTGATCCCGTTAATCAAATGACAACTCATGCCTATGGTTAGGAAACTTAACCATCTTTCATTAACGAGCTAGTCAAGTAGAGGCATACTAGTGACACACTGTTTGTCTATGTATTCACACATGTACTAAGTTTCCGGTTAATACAATTCTAGCATGAATAATAAACATTTATCATGATATAAGGAAATATAAATAATAACTTTAATATTGCCTCTAGGGCATATTTCCTTCAGTCTCCCACTTGCACTAGAGTCAATAATCTAGATTACACAGTAATGATTCTAACACCCATGGAGTCTTGGTGCTGATCATGTTTTGCTCGTGAGAGAGGCTTAGTCAACAGGTCTGCAACATTCAGATCCGTATGTATCTTGCAAATATCTATGTCTCCCTCCTTGACTTGATCTCGGATGGAATTGAAGCGTCTCTTGATGTGCTTGGTTCTCTTGTGAAATCTGGATTCCTTTACCAATGCAATCTTGACGTTCACAAAATATTTTCATTGGACCCGATGCACTAGGTATGACACCTAGATCGGATATGAACTCCTTCATCCAGACTCCTTCATTTGTTGCTTCCGAAGCAGCTATGTACTCTGCTTCACACGTAGATCCTGCCACGACGCTTTGCTTAGAACTGCACCAGCTGACAACTCCACCGTTCAATATAAATACGTATCCGGTTTGTGACTTAGAGTCATCCGGATCAGGGTCAAACTTGCATCGACGTAACCATTTACGACGAGCTCTTTGTCACCTCCATAAATGAGAAACATATCCTTAGTCCTTTTCAGGTATTTCAGGATGTTCTTGACCGCTATCCAATGATCCACTCCTGGATTACTTTGGTACATGCCTGCTAAACTAATAGCAAGGCACACATCAGGTCTGGCACACAGCATTGCATCTGATAGAACCTATGGCTGAAGCATAGGGAATGACTTTCAGTTTCTCTCTATCTTCTGCAGTGGTCGGGCATTGAGTCTGACTCAACTTCACACCTTGTAACACAGGCAAGAACCCTTTTTTTGCTTGATCCATTTTGAACTTCTTCAAAACTTTATCAAGTTATGTGCTCTGTGAAAGTCCAATTAAGTGTCTTGATCTATCTGTATAGATATTGACGCCCAATATATAAGCAGCTTCACCGAGGTCTTTCATTCAAAAACTCTTGTTCAAGTATCCTTTTTTGCTATCCAGAAATTCTATATCATTTCCAATCAACAATAGGTCATCCACATATAATATTAGAAATGATACAGAGCTCCCACCCACTTTATTGTAAATACATGCTTCTACAAAAGTCTGTATAAAACCATATGCTTTGATCACACTATCAAAACGTTTATTCCATCTCCGAGATGCTTGCACCTGTCCATAAATGGATCGCTGGAGCTTGCACACTTTGTTAGCATCCTTTGGATTGATAAAACCTTCTGGTTGAATCGTATACAACTCTTCTTCCAGAAATCCATTCAGGAATGCAGTTTTTACATCCATTTGCCAAATTTCATAATCATAAAATGCAGCAATTGCTAACATGATTCGGACGGACTTAAGCATTGCTACCGGTGAGAAGGTCTCATCGTAGTCAACTCCTTGAACTTGTCGAAAACCTTTCGTAACAAGTCGAGATTTTTAGACAATAACATTACCGTCAGCGTCAGTCTTCTTCTTGAAGATCCATTTATTCTCTATGGCTTGCCGATCATCGGGCAATTCAACCAAAGTCCATACTTTGTTCTCATACATGGATCCCATCTCAGATATCATGTCCTCAAGCCATTTCGCTGAATCTGGGCTCATCATCGCTTCCTCATTGTTAGTAGGTTCGTCATGGTCAAGTAACATGACATCCAGAATAGGATTACCGTACCACTCTGGTGCAGATCTTACTCTAGTTAACCTACGAGGTTCGGTAGTAACTTGATCTGAAGTTACATGATCATCATCATTAGCTTCCTCACTAATTGGTGTAGGAATCACAGGAGCTGATTTCTGTGATGAACTACTTTCCAATAAGGGAGCAGGTACAGTTACCTCATCAAGTTCTACTTTCCACCCACTCACTTCTTTCGAGAGAAACTCCTACTCTAGAAAGGATCCGTTCTTAGCAACGAATACCTTGCCTTCGGATCTGTGATAGAAGGTGTGCCCAATAGTCTCTTTTGGGTATCCTATGAATACACATTTCTCCGATTTGGGTTCGAGCTTATCAGGTTGAAGCTTTTTCACATAAGCATCCCAGACCCAAACTTTAAGAAACAACAACTTGAGTTTGTTGCCAAACCATAGTTCATAAGGAGTCATCTCAACGGATTTAGATGGTGCCCTATTTAACGCGAATGCAACCGTCTCTAAAGCATAAACCCGAAACGATAGCGGTAAATCAGTAAGAGACATAATAGATCACACCATATCTAATAAAGTGCGGTTACGACGTTCGGACACAACATTATGTAGTGGTGTTCCAAGTGGCGTGAGTTGTGAAACTATCCCACATTGTTCCAAATGAAGACGAAACTCGTAACTCAAATATTCTCCTCCATGATCAGATCGCAAAAACTTTGTTTTCTTGTTACGATGATTTTCCATTTCACTCTGAAATTCTTTGAACTTTTCAAATGTTTCATACTTATGTTTCATCAACTAGATATACCCATATCTGCTTGAATCATCTATGAAGGTCAGAAAATAACGATACCCGCTGCGAGCCTCAATATTCATCGGACCGCATACATCAGTATGTATTATTTCCAATAAATCTGTTGCTAGCTCCATTGTTCTGGAGAACGGAGTTTTAGTCATCTTGCCCATGAGGGTTTGCAAGTACCAAGTGATTCATAATCAAGTGTTTCCAGAAGTCCATCAGTATGGAGTTTCTTCATGTGCTTTACACCAATATGACCCAAATGGCGGTGCCAAAATTAGTTGCACTATAATTATCAACTCTGCATCTTTTGGCTTCAATATTATGAATATGTGTATCACTACTATCAAGATTCAACAAACATAGACCACTCTTCAAGGGTGCATGACCATAAAGATATTACTCATATAAATAGAACAACCATTATTCTCAGATTTAAATGAATAACCGTCTCGCATCAAAGAAGATCCAGATATAATGTTCATGCTTAATGCTGGCACCAAATAACAATTATTCATGTCTAAAACTAATCCCGAAGGTAGATGTAGAGGTAGCGTGCCGACGGTGATCACATCGACTTTGGAACCATTTCCCATGTGCATCGTCACGTCGTCCTTAGACAATCTTCGCTTAATCCATAGTCCATGTTTCGAGTTGCAAATATTAGCAATAGAACTAGTATCAAATACACATGCACTATTCAGAGCATTAGTAAGTTACACATCAATAACATGTATATCACATATACCTTTGTTCACTTTGTCATCCTTCTTATCCGCAAAATACTTGTGGCAGTTCCTCTTCCAGTGACCAGTCCCTTTGCAGTAGAAGCACTCAGTCTCAAGCTTAGGTCCTGACTTGGGCTTCTTCACTTGAGCAGCAACTTGCTTGTCGTTCTTCTTGAAGTTACCCTTCTTCCATTTACCCTTATTCTTGAAACTGGTGGTCTTGTTGACCATCAACACTTGATGCTCCTTCTTGATTTCTACCTCCGCAGCCTTTAACATCGTGAAGAGCTCGGGAATTTTCTTATCCATCCCTTGCATATTATAGTTCATCATGAAGCTTTTGTAGCTTGGTGGAAGTGATTGAAGAACTCTGTCAATGACACTATAAACTGGAAGATTAAGTCCCAGCTGAGTCAAGTGATTATGATACCCAGACATTTTGAGTATACGTTCACTGACAGAACTATTCTCCTCCATTTTACAGCTTTAGAACTTATTGGAGACTTCATATCTCTCAATCCGGGCATTTCCTTGAAATATTAACTTCAACTCCTGGAACATCTCATATGCTCCATGACGTTCAAAACATCGTTAAAGTCCCGGTTCTTAGCCGTAAAGCATGGCACACTGAACTATCGAGTAGTCATCAGCTTTGCTCTGCCAGGTGTTCACAACGTCCGGCGTTGCTCCTACATAGGGTCTTGCACCTAGCGGTGCTTCAAGGACGTAATTCTTCTGTGCATCAATGAGAATAATCCTCAAGTTACGGACCCAGTCCTTGTAGTTTCTACCATCATCTTTCAACTTAGCTTTCTCTATGAACGCATTAAAATTCAAAGGAACAGTAGCAAGGGCCATTGATGTACAACAACATAGACATGCAAAATACTATCAGGTACTAAGTTCATGATAAATTAAAGTTCAATTAATCATATTACTTAAAAACTCCCACTTAGATAGACATCCCTCTAATCATCTAAGTGATCACGTGATCCAAATCAACTAAACCATGTCCGATCATCACGTGAGATGAAGTAGTTTTCAATGGTGAACATCACTATGTTGATCATATCTACTATATGATTCCGCTCAAACTTTCGGTCTAAATATTTCGAGGCCATATCTGCATATGATAGGCTTGTCAAGTTTAACCCAAGTATTCTGCGTGTGCAAAACTGGCTTCCACCCGTTGTATGTGAACGTAGAGCTTATCACACCCGATCATCACTTGGTGTCTCGGCACCCCGAACTGTCGCAACGGTGCATACTCAGGGAGAACACTTATACCTTGAAATTTAGTGAGAGATCATCTTATAATCCTACCGCCAAACTAAGCAAAATAAGATGCATAAAGGATAAACATCACATGCAATCAATATAAGTGATATGATATGACCATCATCATCTTGTGCCTTTGATCTCCATCTCCAAAGCACCGTCACGATCAACGTCGTCACCGGCTTGACACCTTGATCTCCATCGAAGCATCGTTGTCGTCTCGCCAACTATTGCTATCACGACTACCGCTACGGCTTAGAGATAAAGTAAAGCTATTACATGGCGGTTGCATTGCATACAATAAAGCAACAACCATATGGCTCCTGCCAGTTGCCGATAACTCTGTTACAAAACATGATCATCTCATACAACAATTTATATCATCACGTCTTGACCATATCACATCACAACATGCCCTGCAAAAACAAGTTAGACGTCCTCTACTTTGTTGTTGCAACTTTTACGTGGCTGCTACGAGCTTAGCAAGAACTGTTCTTACCTACGCATCAAAACCACAACGATTTTTCGTCAAGTGTGCTGTTTTAACCTTCAACAAGGACCGGGCGTAGTCACACTTGATTCAACTAAAGTTGGGGAAAGAGACACCCGCTAGCCACCTGTGTGCGAAGCACTTCGTTAGAACCAGTCTCGCGTAAGCGTACGCGTAATGTTGGTCTGAGCCGCTTCATACAACAATACTGCCGAATCAAAGTATGACATGCTGGTAAGCAATATGACTATAATCGTCCACAACTCTTTGTATTCTACTCGTGCATATAACATCTACGCATAGACCTGGCTTTGATACCACTGTTGGGGAACACAGTATTTCAAAAAAATTACCTACGATCATGCAAGATCTATCTATGTGATGCATAGCAAAGAGCGGGAGAGTGTGTCATGTACCCTTGTAGACCAAAAGCGGAAGCGTTAAGTAACGTGGTTGATGTAGTCGAACGTCTTCAGGACCCAACCGATCAAGTACCGAACGCACGGCACCTCCACGATCTGCAAATGTTCATCTCGGTGCTGTTCCTTGTACTCTTGATCCAGCTGAGGCCGAGGGAGAGTTTCATCAGCACAACGGCGTGTTGACGATGATGATGAAGTTACCGACGCAGGGCTTCACCTAAGCACTACAACAATATGACGTAGGTGGGAATCTGTGGAGGAGGGCACCGCACATGGCTAAAACAACTGTCAACTTGTGTGTCCTAGGGTGCCCCTGCCCCCATATATAAAGGAGCAAGGGGGAGGCCGACCGGCCCTCATGGGGTGCGCCCCAAGTAGGATTGCTACTAGGAATACTATTCCTAGTAGGTTTCCAACAAGGGAAGAGAGGGGGAAGGAAGGAGAGGGACAGAGGGAGAGGGAAAGAGGGTGGCGCCGCCCCCTCCTAGTCCAATTCGGACACCTCAAGGGGGGGCGTGGCCATCCCTAGTGGCCCCTCCTCTCTCTCTCACACACACATGGCCCGTGTTGGCCCATTAGTTCCCCCGAGGGTTCTGATAACCCCCCATCACTCCGATATTTACCCGATGACCCCCGAAACTCATCCGGTGTTCGAATAACATCGTCCAATATATCAATATTTATGTCTCGACCATTTCGAGACTCCATGTCATGTCCGTGATCACATCCGGGACTCCGAACAACCCTCGATACATCAAAACTCATAAACTCGTTATACCGATCGTCATCGAATGTTAAGCCTTCGGACCCTACGGGTTCGAGAACTATGTAGACATGACTGAGGCTCATCTTTGGTCAATAACCAATAGCGGAACATGTATGCTCATATTGTCTCCCACCTATTCTACGAAGATCTTTATCGGTCAAACCGGATAACAACATACATTGTTCCCTTTGTCATCGATATGTTACTTGCCCGAGATTCGATCGTCGGTATCTCAATACCTAGTTCAATCTTGTTACCGGCAAGTCTCTTTACTCGTTCCGTAATGCATCATCCCACATCTAACTCATTAGTCACATTGCTTGCAAGGCTTATAGTGATGTGCATTACCGATAGGGCCCAGAGATACCTCTCCGACAATCGTTGTGAAAAATCCTAATCTCGATCTATGCCAACTCAACACACACCATCGGAGACACCTATAGAGCATCTTTTAATCACCCAGTTACCTTGTGACGTTTTATAGCACAATAAGTGTTCCTCCGGTATTCGGGAGTAGCATAATCTCATAGTCATAGGAACATGTATAAGTCATGAAGAAAGCAATATCAACAAACTAAACGATCATCGTGCTAAGCTAACGGATGGGTCATGTCAATCACATCATTCTCTAATGATGTGATCCCGTTAATCAAATGACAACTCATGTCTATGGTTAGGAAACTTAACCATCTCTGATTAACGAGCTAGTCAAGTAGAGGCATACTAGTGAGACTTTGTTTGTCTATTTATTCACACATCTACAAAGTTTTTGGTTAATACAATTCTAACATGAATAATAAACATTTATCATGATATAAGGAAATATAAATAACAACTTTATTATTGCCTCTAGGGCATATTTCCTTCAGTCTCCCACTTGCACTAGAGTCAATAACCTAGATTACACAGTAATGATTCTAACACCCATAGAGTCTTGGTGCTGATCATGTTTTGCTCGTGAGAGATGCTTAGTCAACGGGTCTGCAACATTCAGATCCATATGTATCTTGCAAATCTCTATGTCTCCCTCCTTGACTTGATCGCGAATGGAATTGAAGCGTCTCTTGATGTGCTTGGTTCTCTTGTGAAATCTGGATTCCTTTGCCAAGGCAATTGCACCAGTATTGTCACAAAATATTTTCATTGGACCCGATGCACTAGGTATGACACCTAGATCGGATATGAACTCCTTCATCCAGACTCCTTCATTTGCTGCTTCCGAAGCATCTATGTACTCCGCTTCACACGTAGATCCTGCCACGACGCTTTGCTTAGAACTGCACCAACTGACAGCTCCACTGTTCAATATAAATACGTATACGGTTTGTGACTTAGAGTCATCTGGATCAGTGTCAAAGCTTGCATCGACGTAACCATTTAGAACGAGCTCTTTGTCACCTCCATAAACGAGAAACATATCCTTAGTCCTTTTCAGGTATTTCACGATGGTCTTGACCATTGTCCAGTGATACATTAATCACAAGATTGATTTTCTGTGCATTTAATGTGCATAATTCAAATTATTCTGGGTTTGTTTGGCCTTTTTTTATACATTAATTGAGTTTATGTGCATTTAATGTGCATAATTCAAATTTGAGCTACAAGCACATGCTCCAGTGCACCAAAGTTGGTTGAAAAATCACATGTGTGTCGTTGGGTGAATTTATAGGTCCCATGCAAGACATGGGAATAAAATTCAAACATCTGGGCATCGTGGCTCGGCCAGAAAGATTGAGAAACTTGGTTTTTTAATTCCTGTAAATCCAAAACACGCCTGAAAATCATGAAACTTGGCATGGTGTCATGACATGGCACCAACATGCTTCTGTAATTTTTTTGGCCGAATTGGGACAAGCTTTGATGTAAGCTTCTTGCAAACCGGAGCTTCCCTCAAGAAGGCTCGTGGTTCCGAGAGGGAACATGTCACCTCCGTGTGCGAAACGACATACGTACACTGCCTTCTCCCGCCTTAATTTTTTTACACAGGCAGATTAGACCAAATAGAAGTATCGTGCCAAATTTTGGAATTATTCCGGGTTCGTTCGGCATTTTTTATACATTAATTGAGTTTCTGCGCATTTAATGTGCATAATTCAAATTTGAACTACAAGCACAGGCTCCAGTGCACCAAAGTTGTTTGAAAAATCGCATGTGTGTCCTTGGGTGAATTTCTAGGTCCTATGCAAGAGATGAGAATGAAATTCAAACATCTGGGCGTCGTGGCTCGGCCGGAAAGATTGAGAAACTTGGTTTTTAAATTCCTGTAAATCCAAAACATGGCTGAAAATCATGAAACTTGGCATGGTGTCTTGACATGGCACCAACATGCCGTGGTAATTTTTCTGTCCGATTTGCCAACGCGCACACATTAACAATCAACAAAGTCAGTTTGGAACAAGTGCTGTCACGTTATAAATTGAAAACACAAGTATTATTGAAACCATGGGCGTTCTACTTACCAATTACGTGCCGCCATGCGTCCCTTTTTTTTATTGGCTTGGAGGTGCTGTGTGTTGGGGAACGTAGTAATTTCAAAATTTTCCTACGCACACACAGGATCATGGTGATGCATAGCAACGAGAGGGGAGAGTGTGTCCACATACCCTCGTAGAGCGAAAGCGGAAGCATTAGCACAACACGGTTGATGTAGTCGTACGTCTTCATGATCCGACCGATCCATGTACCGAATGTACGGCACGTCCGAGTTTAGCACACGTTCAGCTCGATGACGTCCCGCGAACTCCGATCCAACAGAGCTTCACGGTAGACTTCTGTCAGCACGACGGCGTGATGATGGTGACGATGTTGCTACCGACACAGGGCTTCGCCTAAGCACCGCTACGATATGATCGAGGTGGAATATGGTGGAGGGGGCATCGCACACGGCTAAGAGATCAAGATATCAATTGTTGTGTCTAGAAGTGCCCCCTGCCCCCGTATATAAAGGACCAGGGGGAGGAGGCGGCCGGCCATGAGGAGGGCGCACCAGGGAGGAGTCCTACTCCCACCGGGAGTAGGACTCCCTCTTTTCCTAGTTGGAGTAGGAGGGGGAAAGGAAGGGAAGGAGAGAGGAGGAAGGAAAGGGGGGCGCCGCCCCCCCCCCTCCTTGTCCAATTCGGACAAGAGGGGGAGGGGGCGCGCGGCCTGCCCTAGCCGCCCCTCCTCTTCTTCACTAAGGCCCATCTTGGCCCATTAAACTCCCCGAGGGGTTCCAGTAACCCCCCGGTACTCCAGTATATGTCTGAAACTCCCAGAAACCATTCCAGTGTCTGAACATAGTCGTCCAATATATCAATCTTTATGTCTCGACCATTTCGAGACTCCTCGTCATGTCCGTGATCACATCTGGGACTCTGGACTACCTTCGGTACATCAGAACACAAAAACTCATAATACAATCGTCACCGAACTTTAAGCATGCGGACCCTACGGGTTCGAGTACTATGTAGACATGACCGAGACGTGTCTCCGGTCAATAACCAGTAGTGGAACCTGGATGCTCATATTGGCTCCTACATATTCTACGAAGATCTTTATCGGTCAAACCAGGGAACAACATACGTTGTTCCCTTTGTCATCGGTATGTTACTTGCCCGAGATTCGATTATCGGTATCTCAATACCTAGTTCAATCTCGTTACCGGCAAGTCTCTTTACTCGTTCCGTAATGCATCATTCCACAACTAAATCATTAGTCACATTGCTTGCATGGCTTATAGTGATGTGCATTACCGAGAGGGCCCAGAGATACCTCTCCGACAATCGGAGTGACAAATCCTAATCTCGAAATACGCCAACCCAACAAGTACCTTCAGAGACACCTGTAGATTACCTTTATACCACTCAGTTACATTGTGATGTTTGGTAGCACACAAAGTGTTCCTCCGGTATTCGGGAGTTGAATAATCTCATAGTCATAGGAACATGTATAAGTCATGAACAAAGCAATAGCAACATACTAAACGATCAAGTGCTAAGCTAACGGAATGGGTCAAGTCAATCACATCATTCTCCTAATGATGTGATCCCGTTAATCAAATGACAACTCATGTCTATGGCTATGAAATTCAACCATCTTTGATTAACGAGCTAGTCAAGTTGAGGCATACTAGTGACACTATGTTTGTCTATGTATTCACACATGTATTATGTTTCCGGTTAATACAATTATAGCATGAATAATAAACATTTATCATGATGTGAGGAAATAAATAATAACTTTATTATTGCCTCTACGGCATATTTCCTTCAGTCTCCCGAATAATTAAACTATAGCGATCCCCCGCTAATGATGCCACGTCACCTCGGTTACTGTGGATAAATTCGCGTTAGTTCGAAACCTAGTTCGAATTTCAAGTTTAAAACAAATGCGAACAATAAAGTTTTCAAACGTTAAAACTAAAATGTCCGGAGTGTGCCAATTAATGCCTAGATATTTATGGTGAAGAGACCACGCTTTTACAAAATGCCTAAGTACTTCAAATTGAATTAAAACAGAAAAGAAATAAGATAAGAAAAGGAAAAAAAAGGAAAACAAAAACCAAAAACTAACAAAAAAGAAAAGGAGCCCCCACCGGCCGTGGCCCAACCAGCTAAACGGCCTCGGCCCACTGTGCCACCACCTAGGCCGCCCACCCGTCCCTATATGGCCTCCCCTGGTCAAACCCTAACCCACTCCCCCACTTCCCCCACGATCCCCTCCCATACCCCACCACCCTATCTGGATCGGGGGGGCAACGACCCCGACGCCCAGCGCACGTTGCCACCGCCTGGAGCCAAATGGCCGGAGCCCCGCGCCACCCCGACCCCGTCACCACGTCCCGGTCGTTGTCGACCCCGTTGCCGTCCTCCTGCTCGACCGCCTCCTCGCCGGACCTCGTGTCTTCGCCCTCTTCCCCGCCGGCCGCCAGCAAGCCTCGGCGCCCCCTCTCCCCATGAACGCCGGTGAGGCCCCGCCGGCCTCTCCTCCTCTCTCTGCCCTCGCACACGATCAGGCCATCACGCCCGCGGCGCGTCAAGCTCGTCGCCCGCGTCGTCCCGCTGCCCCGCGCTCTAGCATTGCCCTCCTCGCCGCTGCTCCGCCCGGTCATCGCGACCCCGTCCAGCACGGTGTGTCACCTCGCGCGCTCGCGCCCGTGCTGTGGCCGGCTACCACGTGCTGCTGCTCCTGCGGCTGCGCCGCCCCCGCTTCTCGCGACCACCACCGTGCCACCGCCTGCTCCCCTCGCCCGTCTTGGCCTCGTCCACGCCGGCCTGGCGACCTGCCAGGTCCGCCGTCCTCCCCCGCGCCCCTGGGCATACACCTGCTAGGGCTGCGCCCAGCGCCCGCGCCCGCGTCGCCTGTTCGGGCAGCCCCCGCGGCACCCGAACCCACTATGGCCCTTAGGGCCTCTGACATATGGGCCCCGCCCACAGAACGATTTTATAAAAAAAGATTAAAAATAAATTAAAAATAAATTAGTTAATTAATTAACTAAATTAATTAACTTAATTGTTTCTGTTTAGTTAACCTAATTAACTATTGTTAATTGATTAAACAATAATTAGATTTGTTAAATCCTAATTAGAATAAACAGAGTATGACATGCAGGACCCACACGTCAGTTTGACCCAGTCAAGCGTACTGTTGACTGATGACCTTAGCATTGCATCATGAGGACATCAGCAAACACTATTCTGGATAATGTTAGAATTAAATAGATAAATAAATTCTAAAAATGATTTAAAACTTTAGAAAATCATATAAAATAAACCGTAGCTCAGATGAAAATACTTTCTACATGAAAGTTGCTCAGAACGACGTGACGAATCCGGATACGCAGCCTGTTCGTCCGCCACACATCCCTAACCTATCAAACTCACAACTTTCCCCCTCTAGTTCATCTGTCCGAAAACGTGAAACACCGAGAATACTTTTCCAGATGTTTCCCCCCTTCGTCGGTACCACCTCCTACCGCGTTAGGGCACACCTAGCGCCGCGCATTGTCATGTCTTCCATCGTCATGCTTATGTTTGCATTATATTTATTGTTTCATCCCCCTCTTCTCTCGTTAGACACTAAGACCGACGCCGCTACTACCCAGTACGACTACGGTGTTGACGACCCCTCCTTGCCAGAACAACCAGGCAAGCCCCCGCCCCCCCTTGATCACCAGATATCGCCTATTACTTCTCTCTACTGGTTGCATTAGAGTAGTGTAGCATGTTACTTCTTTCGGTTAATCCTATTCTGCTGCATAGCCTGTCATTGTTGCTACAATTATTGATACCTTTACCTGCTATCCTAATGCTTAGTATAGGATGCTAGTGTTTCATCAGTGGCCCTACACTCTTGTCCGTCTGCCATGCTATACTCTTTGGGTCGTGATCACTTCGAGGTGATCACGGGCATATGATATATACTTTATATGTTACATTACTTATGATACTTTGTTAGGAGATGGGGTGAAGGCAGGTGGCTCCATCCCGGTAGAGGTGGGCCTGGGTTCCCGACGGCCCTCGACTGTTACTTTGTGGTAGAGCGACAGGGCAGGTTGAGACCACCTAGGAGAGAGGTGGGCCTGGCCCTAGTCGGTGTTCGCGGTTACTTCATGATAACACGCTTAACGAGATCTTGGTATTTGATCTGAGTCAGTCTGGCCACTAGCCTATATGCACTAACCAACTACGCAGGAACAGTTATGGGCACTCGACGTCGTGGTATCTGCCGAAGCCTTCTTGACGTCAGCGACTGAGCGGCGCGCGCCTGATTGGACTGCAAGACCTGCTAGGCTAGGTCTGCTTCCGGCCGCGTTCACAACATGCAGGTGTGCATAGGGCGATGGGCCCAGACCCCTGCACCATAGGATTTAGACCGGCGTGCTGACCTCTTTGTTGTGCCTAGGTGGGGCTGCGACGTGTTTATCTTCCGAGGCCGGGCATGACCCAGGAAAGTGTGTCTGGCCAAATGGGATCGAGCATGTTGGGTTATGTGGTGCACCCCTGCAGGGAAGGTTATCTATTCGAATAGCCGTGTCCCTCGGTAAAAGGACGACCCGGAGTTGTACCTTGACCTTATGACAACTAGAACCGGATACTTAATAAAACACACCCTTCCAAGTGCCAGATACAACCCGGTGGTCGTTCTCTAATAGGGCAACGAGGAGAGGATCGTCGGGTAGGATTATGCTATGCGATGATACTTGGAGAACATCAATCTACTCTATTCTACATGCTGCAAGATGGAGGCTGCCATAAACGTAGTCTTCGACAGGATTAGCTATCCCCCTCTTGTTCCGTCATTCTGCAGTTCAGTCCACCGATATAGCCCCTTTACACATATACCCATGCATATGTAGTGTAGATCCTTGCTTGCGAGTACTTTGGCTGAGTACTCACGGTTGCTTTTCTCCCTCTTTTCCCCCTTTCCCTTCTACCTGGTTGTCGCAACCAGATGCGAGCCAGGCGAGCAAGACGCCACTGTCGACAACGACTCCTACTACACCGGAGGTGCCTACTACTACGTGCAGGCCGCTGACGATGACCATGAGTAGTTTAGGAGGATCCCAGGCAGGAGGCATGGGCCTCTTTCGATCTATATCCCAGTTTGTGCTAGCCTTCTTAAGGAAAACTTGTTTAACTTATGTCTGTATTGCTTCCGCTGACTCGTCTATGATCGAGCACTTGTATTCGAGCCCTCGAGGCCCCTGGCTTGTATTATGATGCTTGTATAACTTATTTTATTTTAGAGTTGTGTTGTGATATCTTCCCGTGAGTCCCTGATCTTGATCATACATGTTTGCGTGTATGATTAGTGTACGATTGAATCGGGGGCGTCACAAGTTGGTATCAGAGCTGACTACCTGTAGGAATCCCCCTTCCACACTCCTTGGCCGAAGTCGAGTCTAGTCATTGCAAAACTTTTACTAACATGGTTGTGTGTCTTACGGGCCCACGTCGCCATTTGGTGGAATTAGGATCTTTTATTCCTCGTCTATATTCTGGGATTATGATCTCTCTTGTACTCGGGTTAAATGATTTTGCTAACTCTAACACTAGGTTCTCGTAACTACTTCCTCCCGGAGAGCCCTCACTCCAGATGATTGCTTGGTGCATCGAAGGATTCCGAAGATACCCTCCGATGTTCTTCGAGACTTTCTGCCATCGCTATTGCAATTCCCTACCACTGGTAAATCCCTATGGATAACTACATACACTTGCCATTCATACAATCATTCCCCGTTGATCTTGTTGCTACAAGATACCTCAAAATTCTTTCTATTGTTCTGAGAACCGTTTGTGCCTACTGCCTTGCAGTTCTTTGCCACATGAATACCCCTGCGGATAATTCTTCACACATTCCGAGTATCCGCTCATCCCAAGTTGTTCATGTGTTTCACAAAGGTCTGCGAAATACAATCCAATCTTTCAAAAATCCTTTGCAACTTATTGCTATTAAAATTCTTACGTGTTTGTGTTATGATTAATCCCATAAGTCTGGTAATCTTATTGGCATCCTTTATCGTTATCTTTTTGAGTCCATTGATTCAATATGTGCGAATGCACACAATCATCAATCCACCCTTCTAAATTATCTTTTCGGCTCAGACGTCATTTTGAACATGAGCTGGTTCTCGACCAAAATATTTGTCGTCGAATGTACCCCTAAGTCTATTCAACTTATACATTCTTAATCAGAGCGTTTGCTTCTGATCCCTTGGTGAGAAATCATAATTCCTTTACATTTGAGCTTTGAATTAGTCTGTTGTTTCTATATTCCAACACCTTTGCATCGTTTCTTCTTCTGATTGTGTGTCGATGCTCACATCAGCTCCGTTGTGGACCGTCAGTTCCTTTGTTGGGTTTTATCCGACAATGTCCTTCCTATTCAATCACTTTGGAAGTTCTTTCCCCGATACATAATGCCATTGGTAAATACTATTCTCGAATTTGGCCAACCATGCTCTGTTTTCGAGCTGGTGATAATTACTCTCGAAGCTTGTGGTATATGTTTCTAAGATGCCCTGATGGGTTGAACCTATGCCTTCCTTAATCTGTGTGAACCCGAAAGTTTTCCAAGGTTCATACTCCTCTGGTAATTCACCAGGTAGATCTTCGCACTCAAATCATTTTTAGTAGAGTAGTGAATGAAAGGTTATGCATTGGAGAAGTGGGAGTCGACCTTGAACTTTGTGTTCATGCCCATGGACACGATGTAGAAGTTATCATGAAAGCTTCTCTTAAATTAATTATTCCCTTGGTATAAGTTCGTCTTATATCTGAGATCTGGCCTTTTGCAATCGTGGATCCGACCATGTTCTCCTTTAAATACCATTTCTCGTGCAAGTTTAAGCACTTGTCTTCTGCAGAGCAATACCCTAGTCCAATCTCTACTTTGATATATCGTCGAGCATTACCCCCCTGGTATCTCGAGATTATCATGGAACTGCATAACCTATTATGAGTTCTTCAACAAGTATTACATTCTCACTGATTCCAATTTTTCACGGGCTCTGAGTTATGAAACACTCGAAGACATCGGTAACTGAACCGAGTCCGCACTACGGTTCAACAACTCTTAGTAATCTTATTTATGTACGAGTTTGCACCCGATCACGCCATTCCTAGCCTGCTTGGCTATATCATTGTCGTGATGATTTTAACTATGCTACCCGGTCCTTCTTCTCGGAGCACAAGTTTTGGCGATGAGCTAACCTTACGTCGATCTTCCTCATCTTATCATTTCACCTCAAACAACAAGCTTGATTCCGAGTTGGTGTCGTATCTGTGGTTCCAATACTCTTATGTTGCATCAGTCCTTTAACTTGATGTCATCGCTGATCGATTACATCTTCATGAGATCTCTCGACAAATGTGTCGTGATCATCATCAGCATTCCGAGCTCTTCCAGGATATCAATTGAATTCATGATGAGAAATACCATCCTTGCCCTCGAGGATTTGTTTTATCATTGACCACTTTATTGCCTTCCGTTCAACACAAACTTGTTCGTGTTTTGTGTTATACCTTGAGATCCTTGCTATCCAGCATTTGTTCTTCTTTACCTTGGAGTATTACCATCTTTTATGTCAAGAATGTCGTGAGAATTTCACCACCTCTTAAGAGTTCTTGATACAGATGATCCTTCTTGCCATATCCGTTCATTCCTTGGTCCCCGTGTTGTTTCTAACCGGAGAACCGATAATTGAACTATGATGTGCGACTTCAAAACTTCTAGCAACCATATTGCTTTGAAGTTAATGGTCGATATTTCATTCTTAGACTATTAGTTATCGAATCATCATTCTAACATTGATCGTACTACCTAATCCCATGTTTCCAGTGCACTTTTCAGCCAATGCTTAATTATGTATGTTTTCCTCGAGCATACATCATTATATCATTTGATCCGACAAATGGTATCTCCTTGTTCACATAACTGTGGAAATCCACCTTTTTGGAAATCTCGAGGATTGTCGCTGACTCCAACAGCTACCCCCCTCACCCCTTTCCTTGGTTTAATGATGAACTCTTGTTTCAGAACTTGCTTCCATAGTTCTTTTCCCTGAGAACCTTGCAATGTCATCTCGACAATTTGTGTTGGACCTTTCTTCTCAGGCATCCTATGTCTGAGGCTGCCACCTATCAGAACTGAATCTTGGTCTAATATGATGGTTGGAACATATTTCCAAGAGTTATAACTTTCGTCTTTATATGACCCGGTAAGGTGGTGTCATACCTATCCCACCTGGCCAGAGGCCATATTGTTATAGTTCCCTTTTAGCAATGTTATCCATTCTTCCATGAGGAAACTATAAGATTTATTCTACAAGTTGTTCCTGATGAATCATTCGTGTATCCAAAGTACGACCTTTGCTTGAAGACCATGTCAATGATATCTCGAAGCATGTCTATGGTAGTCCGTTATTCAACAAGAACACTTGAAGCGAATGCTACATTTTCTTTATCAATCATCCAAACATCATTTTATGGGTAATGTCATGAAATTCCTCCCCCTTACCTAAATGGGTTTCTACTTCCTATCCTGTCATGGATATCATGCTCCGCTTGTCCTTGGAAAGGATATACCCCTGAAATATGTGTTTAAACACATTTTCCTTTCCATTGTTCTGTTAATCTGATAAACACCTTTTCCTTTCCATTGTTTTGTTTAACCTTTCTGGTGATCATTATGATCTAAGCAGTATTAACTCTCTGCTTATGTAAACCCCTCGGTGTACAATTCTGTCAGTAAGACCCTATTACTTTTGTTGATGACATTCTGGTAAACACCGATGGACGAGAACTTTGCCTATTGGTACGCCTCGTTGCAACGAGCAGGAAAATGGTTCTCTTCGTCCCTCGCCCTTGGTACCAACGATGCAGTCAACATAACTGACCGGTTATTCTTTGACATGCCTTGCTATCATGACCGTTCCATATGTCAACGCCCTTCCTTATTTTAACCCACATGGTGGGTCCATAACCCACAGTTCCACAGGGTCGAAACCTTACTCTCCTGTACACCCCTATTCCCGAAGTAATTCCTCGTGTGTGGCCTCGTATGTAATTCACGAGCCACCGTCTGAGAGATCATCAATTCTGGTATCAGACACAATACTTATTCCTGTTGCTTGGAACCCCTTTTACGCCCTGTTTCACGCAGCGAACGATTGCCTACCCGCTCAAAACTTCCCATGATACCTCCTTACTTTGCTCTCGATATTTTCTTAAGTTTCAAATCGAGAGCTACTTGCCTCCACCTTCCCCGATATTATCGACCAGATAGTCAACCTTGCAGAGGTCCGTTCTCCTAGAATACCCACCCTTTATTCTTTTGTAAGTACGATGGAGTTCCAAAAAAAGACGTCGACTTCATCATGATGACCTAAAATAGAAAATTGAAGACATCAACGAAAGGGATTAACTTCTTCAAGAAGAGTAGCCAAGATCGAGAAGATCCGTTAGAATTTCGTAACCAGACTTTTCCCCCTTACTCCCCCTCTTAAATCTCGGGACGAGATTTCTTGTTGTGGAGGAGAATTGTGACGCCCGAATAATGAAACTATAGCGATCCCCCGCTAATGATGCCACCTCACCTCGGTTACTGTGGATAAACTCCCGTTAGTTCGAAACCTAGTTCGAATTTCAAATTTAAAACAAATGCAAACAATAAAAGTTTACAAACGTTAAAACTAAAATGTTCGGAGTGTGCCAATTAAATCCTAGATATTTATGGTGAAGAGACCACGCTTTTACAGAATGCCTAAGTACTTCAAAATGAATTAAAACAGAAAAGAAATAAGATAAGAAAAGGAAAACAAGGAAAACAAAAACCAAAAACTAACAAAAAAGAAAAGGAGCCCCCCAATGGGTCGTGGCCCAACTTGGCCAAACGGCCTCGGCCCACCAGGCCACCACCTAGGCCAGCCCACCCAGTCCCCTATATGGTCTCCCCTGGCCAAACCCTAACCCCCTCTCCCACTTCCCCCATGATCCCCTCCCATTCCCCTTCCCCCCGAAATGGATCGGGGGGCAACGACCCCGACGTCCAGCGCACATCGCCGCCACCTGGAGCCATATCGCCGCCTGGAGCCAAATGGCAGGAGCCCCGTGCCACCTCGACCTCGTCGCCTCGTCCCCGCCGTCGTCGACCCCGTCGCCATCCTCCTCCTCGACCGCCTCCTTGCCGGACCTCGCGTCTTCGCCCTCTTCCTCGCCGACCGCCAGCAAGCCTCGGCGCCCCCTCTCCCCATCAACGCCGGTGAGGCCCCCCGGCCTCTCCTCCTCTCTCTGCCCTCGCACACGACCGCGGCCATCACGCCCCGGGCCGCGTCCAAGCTCGTCGCCCGCGTCGTCCCGCTGCCCCGCGCTCTGGCCTTGCCCTCCTCACCGCTGCTCCGCCCGGTCACCGCGACCCCGTCCCGCCCGGCGTGTCACCTCGCACGCTCACGCCCGTGCTGTAGCAGGCTACCGCGTGCTGCTGCTCCTGCCGCTGCGCCGCCTCCGCTTCTCGCGACCACCACCGTGCCACCGCCCGCCTCACCAGCATGCTCACCTCGCCCGTGTTGGCCTCGCCCACGCCGGCCTGGCGACCTGCCAGGTCGTCCGCCCTCCCCCGCGCCCCTGGGCATACACCTGCTCGGGCTGCGCCTAGCACCCGCGCCCGCGCCCGCATCGCCTGTTCGGGGAGCCCCCGCGGCACCCGAACCCACTATGGCCCTTAGGCCCTATGACATATGGGCCCCGCCCACAGAACGATTTTATAAAAAAAAGGATTAAATATAAATTTAATTAATTAACTTAATTGTTTCTGTTTACTTAACCTAATTAACTATTGTTAATTGAGTAAACATTAATTAGATTAATTAAATCCTAAAATGGAATAAACAGAGTATGACATGCAGGACCCACACGTCAGTTTGACCCAGTCAACCGTACTGTTGACTGATGACCTCAGCATTGCATCATGATGACATGAGCAAACACTATTCTGGATAATGTTAGAATTAAATAGATAAATAAATTCTAAAAATGATTTGAAACTTTAGAAAATCATATAAAATAAACCGGATACGCAACCCGTTCGTCCGCCACACATCCCTAACCTATCGAACTCGCAACTTTCCCCTCCGGTTCATCTGTCCGAAAACGCGAAACACCGGGAATACTTTTCCAGATGTTTCCCCCCTTCGTCGGTACCACTTCCTACCGCGTTAGGGCACACCTAGCAATGCACATTGTCATGTCTTCCATCGTCATGCTTATGTTTGCATTATATTTATTGTTTTCCCCCTCTTCTCTCGTTAGACACTGAGACCGACGCCGCTGCTACCCAGTACGACTACGGTGTTGACGACCCCTCCTTGCCAGAACAACTAGGCAAGCCCCTCCCCCCCTTGATCACCAGATATCGCCTATTCCTTCTCTCTACAGCTTGCATTAGAGTAGTGTAGCATGTTACTGCTTTCGGTTAATCCTATTCTGCTGCATAGCCTCTCATTGTTGCTACAATTATTGATACCTTTACCTGCTATCCTAATGCTTAGTATAGGATGCTAGTGTTTCATCAGTGGCCCTACACTCTTATCCGTCTGCCATGCTATAATACTGGACCGTGATCACTTCGGGAGGTGATCACGGGCATATGATATATACTTTATACTATTACATTACTTATGATACTATTCGGAGATGGGGGCTGAAGGGGCAGGTGGCTCCATCCCGGTAGAGGTGGGCCTGGGTTCCCGACGGCCCCCGACTGTTACTTTGTGGCGGAGCGACAGGGCAGGTTGAGACCACCTAGGAGAGAGGTGGGCCTGGCCCTAGTCGGCGTTCGCGGTTACTTCATAATAACACGTTGAACGAGATCTTGGTATTTGATCTGAGTCTGGCCACTGGCCTATACACACTAACCAACTACGCGGGAACAGTTATGGGCACTCGACGTCGTGGTATCAGTCGAAGCTTTCTTGACGTCAGCGACTGAGTGGCGCGCGCCGGATTGGACTGGAATGCCTGCTAGGCTAGGTCTGCTTCCGGCCGCGTACGCAACATGCAGGTGTGCAATGGGCGATGGGCCCAGACCCCTGCGCCATAGGATTTAGACCGGCGTGCTGACCTCTCTGTTGTGCCTAGGTGGGGCTGCGACGTGTTGATCTTCCGAGGCCGGGCATGACCCAGGAAAGTGTGTCCGGCCAAATGGGATCGAGCGTGTTGGGTTATGTGGTGCACCCCTGCAGGGAAGTTTATCTATTCGAATAGCCGTGTCCCTCGGTAAAAGGACAACCCGGAGTTGTACCTTGACCTTATGACAACTAGAACTAGATACTTAATAAAACACACCCTTTCAAGTGGCAGATACAACCCGGTGGTCGCTCTCTAACAGGGCAACGAGGAGAGGATCGCCGGGTAGGATTATGCTATGCGATGATACTTGGAGAACATCAATCTACTCTATTCTACATGCTGCAAGATGGAGGCTGCCAGAAGTGTAGCGTTCGACAGGATTAGCTATCCCCCTCTTGTTCCGGCATTCTGCAGTTCAGTCCACCGATATAGCCCCTTTACACATATACCCATGCATATGTAGTGTAGATCCTTGCTTGCGAGTACTTTGGATGAGTACTCACGATTGCTTTTCTCCCTCTTTTCCCCCTTTCCCTTCTACCTGGTTGTCGCAACCAGATGCTGGAGCTCAGAGCCGACGCCATCACGGAGGTGCCTACTACTACGTGCGGGCGGCGATGACCATGAGTAGTTTAGGAGGATCGAGCAGGAGGCATGCGCCTCTTTCGATCTATATCCCAGTTTGTGCTAGCCTTCTTAAGGCAAACTTGTTTAACTTATGTATGTACTCAAATATTGTTGCTTCCGCTGACTCGTCTATTATCGAGCACTTGTATTCGAGCCCTTGAGGCCCCTGGCTTGTATTAGGATGCTTGTATGACTTATTTTATTTTAGAGTTGTGTTGTGATATCTTCCCGTGAGTCCCTGATCTTGATCGTACACGTTTGCGTGTATGATTAGTGTACGATTGAATCGGGGGCGTCACACCCACTTGCACTAGAGTCAATAATCTAGATTACTCAGTGATTATTATAACACCCATGGAGTCTTTGTGCTGATCATGTTTTGCTCGTGAGAGAGGCTTAGTCAACGGGTCTGCAACGTTCATATCCGTATGTGTCTTGCAAATCTCTATGTCTCCCACCTGGACTTGATCTCGGATGGAGTTGAAGCATCTCTTGATGTGCTTGGTTCTCTTGTGAAATCTGGATTCCTTTGCCAAGGCAATTGCACCAGTATTGTCACAAAAGATTTTCGTTGGACCCGATGCACTAGGTATGACATCTAGAGCAGATATGAACTCCTTCATCCAGACTCCTTCATTTGCTGCTTCCGAAGCAGCAATGTACTCCGCTTCACACTTAGATCCCGCCACGACGCTTTGCTTAGAACTGCTCCAACTGACAGCTCCACCGTTCAATATAAACACCTATCCGGTTTGCATTTTAGAATCGTCTGGATCAGTGCCAAAGCTTGCATCAACGTAACCATTTACGATGAGCTCTTTGTCACCTCCATAAACGAGAAACATATCCTTGGTCCTTTTCAGGTATTTCAGGATGTTCTTGACGCTGTCCAGTGATCCACTCCTGGATTACTTTGGTACCTCCCTGCTAAACTAATAGCAAGGCACACATCAGGTCTGGTACACAGCATTGCATACATGATAGAGCCTATGGCTGAAGCATAGGGAACATCTTTCATTTTCACTATATCTTCTGTAGTGCTCGGGCATTGAGTCTTACTCAATTTCACACCTTGTAACACAGGCAAGAACCCTTTCTTTGCTTGATCCATTTTGAACTTCTTCAAAACTTTGTCAAGGTATGTGCTTTGTGAAAGTCCAATTAAGCGTCTTGATATATCTCTATAGATCTTGATGCCCAATATGTAAATAGCTTCACCGAGGTCCTTCATTGAAAAACTCTTATTCAAGTATCCTTTTATGCTATCCAGAAATTCTATATCATTTCCAATCAACAATATGTCATCCACATATAAGTTTAGAAATGCTACAAAGCTCCCACTCACTTTCTTGTAAATATAGGCTTCTCCAAAAGTCTGTATAAAACCATATGCTTTGATCACACTGTCAAAGCATTTATTCCAACTCTGAGAGGCTTGCACCAGTCCATAAATGGATCTCTGGAGCTTGCACACTTTCTTAGCACCCTTTGGATCGATAAAACCTTCAGGTTGCATCATATACATCTCTTCTTCCAGAAATCCATTCTGGAATGCAGTCTTTACATCCATGTGCCAAATTTCATAATCATAAAATGCGCCAATTGCTAACATGATTCGGACGGACTTAAGCATCGCTACGGGTGAGAAGGTCTCATCGTAGTCAACTCCTTGAACTTGTCGAAAACCTTTCGCAACAAGTCGAGCTTTGTAGACAGTAACATTACTGTCAGCGTCTGTCTTCTTCTTGAAGATCCATTTATTTTCGATGGCTTGCCAATTATCGGGCAAGTTAACAGAAGTCCATACTTTGTTCTCATACATGGATCCCATCTCAGATTTCATGGCCTCAAGCCATTTTGCAGAATCTGGGCTCATCATCGCTTTCTCATAGTTCGAAGGTTCGTCATGGTCTAGTAACATGACCTCCAGAACAGGATTGTTGTACCACTCTGGTGCGGATCTTACTCTGGTTGACCTACGAGGTTTGGTAGTAACTTGATCTGAAGCTTCATGATCATCATCATTAGCTTCCTCACCAATTGGTGTAGGTGTCACAGGAACCAGTTTCTATGATGAACTACTTTCCAATAAGGGAGCAGGTACAGTTACCTCATCAAGTTCTACTTTCCTCCCACTCACTTCTTTCGCGAGAAACTCCTTCTCTAAAAAGGATCCAAATTTAGCAACAAAAGTCTTGCCTTCAGATCTATGATAGAAGGTGTATCCAACAGTTTCCTTTGGGTATCCTATGAAGACACATTTCTCCGATTTGGGTTCGAGCTTATCAGGTTGAAGCTTTTTCACATAAGCATCGCAGCCCCAAACTTTAAGAAACGACAACTTTGGTTTCTTGCCAAACCATAGTTCATAAGGCATCGTCTCAACAGATTTAGATGGTGCCCAATTTAACGTGAATGCAGCCGTCTCTAAAGCATAACCCCAAAATGATAGTGGTAAATCAGTAAGAGACATCATAGATCACACCATATCTAGTAAAGTACGATTACGACGTTCGGACACACCATTACGCTATGGTGTTCCGGGTGGCATGAGTTGCGAAACTATTCCGCATTGTTTCAAATGAAGACCAAACTCGTAACTCAAATATTCTCCTCCACGATCAGATCGTAGAAACTTTATTTTCTTGTTACGATGATTTTCTACTTCACTATGAAATTCTTTGAACTTTTCAAATGTTTCAGAATTATGTTTCATTAAGTAGATATACCCATATCTGCTCAAATCATCTGTGAAGGTGAGAAAATAATGATACCCGCTGCAAGCCTCAACATTCATTGGACCACATACATCAGTATGTATGATTTCCAAAAAATCTGTTGCTCGCTCCATAGTTCCGGAGAACGGCATTTTAGTCATCTTGCCCATGAGGCATGGTTCGCAAGTACCAAGTGATTCATAATCAAGTGATTCCAAAAGTCCATCGGAATGGAGTTTCTTCATGTGCTTTACACCAATATGACCTAAACGGTAGTGCCACAAATAAGTTGCACTATCATTATCAACTCTGCATCTTTTGGCTTCAATATTGTGAATATGTGTATCACTACTATCGAGATTTAATATAAATAGACCACTCTTCAAGGGTGCATGACCATAAAAGATATTACTCATATAAATAGAACAACCATAATTCTCTGATTTAAATGAATAACCGTCTCGCATCAAACAAGATCCAGATATAATGTCCATGCTCAACGCTGGCACCATTTCCCACGCGCATCGTCACCTCGTCCTTAACCAATCTTCGCTTAATCTGTCGCCCCTATTTCGAGTTGCAAATATTAGCAACAGAACTAGTATCAAATACCCAGGTTCTACTGCAAGCATTAGTAAGGTACACATCAATAACATGTATATCACATATACATTTGTTCACCTTGCATTCCTTCTTATCCGCCAAATACTTGGGGCAGTTCCGCTTCCAGTGGCCAGTCTGCTTGCAGTAGAAGCACTCAGTCTCATGCTTAGGTCCTGACTTGGGTTTCTTCTCTTGAGTAGCAACTTGTTTGCTGTTCTTTTTGAAGTTCCCTTTTTTCTTCCCTTTGTCCTTTTTCTTGAAACCGGTGGTCTTGTTGACCATCAACACTTGATGCTCCTTCTTGATTTCTACCTCTGCAGCCTTTAGCATCGCAAAGAGATCGGGAATTGTCTTATCCTTCCCTTGCATATTATAGTTCATCACGAAGCTCTTGTAGCTTGGTGGCAGTGATTGAAGAATTCTGTCAATGACACTATCATCCGGAAGATTAACTCCCAATTGAATCAAGTGATTGTTATACCCAGACATTCTGAGTATATGTTCACTAACAGAACTATTCTCCTCCATCTTGCAGTTGTAGAACTTATTGGAGACTTCATTTCTCTCAATACGGGCATTTGCTTGAAATATTAACTTCAACTCCTGTAACCTCTCATATGCTCCATGATGTTCAAAACGTCGTTGAAGTCCCGGTTCTAAGCCGTAAAGCATGGCACACTGAACTATCGAGTAGTCATCAGCTTTGCTCTGCCAGACGTTCATAACATCTGGTGTTGCTCCTGCAGCAGGTTTGGCACCTAGCGGTGCTTCCAGGACGTAATTCTTCGGTGCAGCAATGAGGATAATCCTCAAGTTACGGACCCAGTCCGAGTAATTGCTACCATCATCTTTCAACTTTCTTTCTCAAGGAACGCATTAAAATTTAACGGAACAACAGCACGGGCCATCTATCTACAACAACATAGACATGCAAAATACTATCAGGTACTAAGTTCATGATAAATTAATGTTCAGTTAATCAAATTATTAAAGAAATCCCACTTAGATAGACATCCCTCTAATCCTCTAAGTGATCACGTGATCCATATCAACTAAACCATGTCTGATCATCACGTGACATGGCGTAGTTTCAATGGTGAACATCACTATGTTGATCATATCTACTATATGATTCACGCTCGAGCTTTTGGTCTCAGTGTTCCGAGGCCATATCTGCATATGCTAGGCTCATCAAGTTTAACCTTAGTAATCCGCGTGTGCAACTATTTTGCACCCATTTTATTTGAACGTAGAGCTTATCACACCCGATCATCACGTGATGTCTCAGCACGAAGAACTTTCGAAATAGTGCATACTCAGGGAGAACACTTATACCTTGAAATTTAGTGAGATATCATCTTATAATGCTACCGTCGATTTAAGCAAAATAAGATGCATAAAAGATAAACATCACATGCAATCAATATAAGTGATATGATATGGACATCATCATCTTGTGCTTGTGATCTCCATCTCTGAAGCACCGTCATGATCACCATCATCACCGGCGAGACACCTTGATCTCCATCGTAGCATCGTAGTCGTCTCGCCAACTATTGCTTCTACGATTATCGCTACCGCTTAGTGATAAAGTAAAGAAATTACAGGGCGATTGCATTGCATACAGTAAAGTGACAACCATATGGCTCCTGCCAGTTGTCGATAACTCGGTTACAAAACATGATCATCTCATACAATAAATATAGCATCATGCCTTGACCATATCACATCACAACATGCCCTGCAAAAACAAGTTAGATGTCCTCTACTTTGTTGTTGCAAGTTTTACGTGGCTGCTACGGGCTGAGCAAGAACCGTTCTTACCTACGCATCAAACCCACAATGATAGTTCGTCAAGTTAGTGTTGTTTTAACCTTCTCAAGGACCGGGCGTAGCCACACTCGGTTCAACTAAAGTTGAAGAAACTGACACCCGCCAGCCACCAGTGTGCAAAGCACGTCGGTAGAACCAGTCTCGCATAAGCGTACACGTAATGTCGGTCAGGGCCGCTTCGTCCAACAATACCGCTGAACCAAAGTGTGACATGCTGGTAAGCAGTATGACTTGTATCGCCCACAACTCACTTGTGTTCTACTCGTGCATATAACATCTACGCATAAAACCTGGCTCGGATACCACTATTGGGGAACGTAGTAATTTCAAAATTTTCCTACGCACACACAGGATCATGGTGATGCATAGCAACGAGAGGGGAGAGTGTGTCCACATACCCTCGTAGACCGAAAGCGGGAGCATTAGCACAACACGGTTTTTGTAGTCGTACGTCTTCATGATCCGACGGATCCAAGTACCGAACATACGGCACCTCCGAGTTTAGCACACGTTCAGCTCGAAGACGTCCCACGAACTCCGATCCAGCAGAGCTTCACGGGAGAGTTCCGTCAGCACGACGGCGTGATGACGGTGGCGATGTTGCTACCGACACAGGGCTTCGCCTAAGCACCACTACTATATGATCGAGGTGGAATATGGTGGAGGGGGGCACCGCACACGGCTAAGAGATCAAGAGATCAATTGTTGTGTCTAGAGGTGCCCCCTACCCCGTATATAAAGGACCAGGGGGAGGAGGCGGACGGCCAGGAGGAGGGCGCGCCAGGGAGGAGTCCTACTCCCACCGGGAGTAGGACTCCCTCATTTCCTAGTTGGAGTAGCTAGGAGCGGGAAAGGAAGGGAAGGAGAGAGGAGGAAGGAAAGGGGGTGCCCCCCCCCACTCCTTGTCCAATTTGGACTAGAGGGGGAGGGGGCGCGGCCTGCCCTAGCCGCCCCTCCTCTTCTCCACTAAGGCCCATCTTGGCCCATTAAACTCCCCGAGGGGTTCCAGTAACCCTCCGGTACTCCGGTATATGTCCGAAACTCCCCGAAACCATTCCAGTGTCTCAACATAGTCGTCCAATATATCAATCTTTACGTCTCGACCATTTCGAGACTCCACGTCATGTCCGTGATCACAAAAACTCATAATACAATTGTCACCGAACTTTAAGCATGCGGACCCTACGGGTTCGAGAACTATGTAGACATGACCGAGACATGTCTCCGGTCAATAACCAATAGCGGAACCTGGATGCTCATATTGGCTCCTACATATTCTACGAAGATCTTTATCGGTCAAACCACATAACAACATATGTTGTTCCCTTCGTCATTAGTATGTTACTTGCCCGAAATTCGATCATCGGTATCTCAATACCTAGTTCAATCTCGTTACCGGCAAGTCTCTTTACTCGTTCCGTTATGCATCATTCCGCAACTAACTCATTAGTCACATTGCTTGCAAGGCTTATAGTGATGTGCATTACCGAGAGGGCCCAGAGATACCTCTCCGACAATCGGAGTGACAAATCCTAATATCGAAATACGCCAACCCAACAAGTACCTTCGGAGACACCTGCAGAGTACCTTTATAATCACCCAGTTATGTTGTGACGTTTGGTAACACATAAAGTGTTCCTCCGGTAAACGGGAGTTGCATAATCTCATAGTCATAGGAACATGTATAAGTCATGAACAAAGCAATAGCAACATACTAAACGATCAAGTGCTAAGCTAATGGAATGGGTCAAGTCAATCATATCATTCTCCTAATTATGTGATCCCGTGAATCAAATGACAACTCATGTCTATGGCTAGCAAAACTCAACCATCTTTGATTAACGAGCTAGTCAAGTATAGGCATACTAGTGACACTATGTTTGTCTATGTATTCACACATGTATTATGTTTCTGGTTAATACAATTCTAGCATGAATAATAAACATTTATCATGATATGAGGAAATAAATAATCACTTTATTATTGCCTCTAGGGCATATTTACTTCACCGTGCGGGGTAGCTATTTAAGTACGGGAGGCGTGCGATCAGACCCCTACGCTTGCTCATCGGGAGGAGAGCCCTTTGACCGCTACCCGCCGTGCACCTCCCTCCCAACGTCTCCATTAATGGCGCCCGAGCACCTGTTTTACGTCGTGGCTATATGTCTCACTGGACTGAGATTTAAGAGAGAAAAATGAAAATATGAAAAGAAAGTTTTGCACGGATCTTGATGTAAGATCTGACGGACCTATATAGCATCGATTGCAACTTATAGCAAGCATGATGAATATAAGGATGATGATAGTGGATAATAATTGCCTTACATATTTAGGAACATAATTTAAAAAAGCCACATGCGGCAACGCCCGAAATACACAAGGGCAAAAGAAGAAGGAAGAAAACGATCTGGCTTGCTGATCTCTACTTTCTTGATGCGTTGCTGCCGGCCGCCGGAACTAGTCTCCACGGCGAGCGGCGATGAGCTCTTTCTTGTCCTCAAGATGCTGCTTGAGAGCATCCACGGATTCCTCCACCAGCCTTCTGCGCTTGATGCGCAGCATGGCATTCTCGTCTGTAAGTTTCTCGACGATGACACCGATCCTCTTCAACAAGGCAGTGGTCTTCTCCTGCTGCTCCGCACTTCCGACGAACTTCGCCCTCAGCAGGTCGCGCTCGGCCTGGAGCTTCACGTTGCTCTCATTTAGTTGCCGGATGACGCCAGTAGATTGTTCAAACGAGGCTTTCAGGTCATCCTGCAACCTCACCCACCTAGAGATCTAATCCATCTGCCTAAGGACGAGGGCACGCATGTGCCTGTAAGAGTCCTCGCCTGCCCGCGAGACATTTTCCCAGGCCGCCGCGGCGCGGGAGGACAACTCTGCTGCATTCGCAGCCCGACGAGACATCTCTTTTGCTTTCACGGCGTGGCCGGACCAGTCTGCTGCATCGACGGTGTGGCGGGATCTTTGTGTTTGTTTTTGTGGATGTGGAGTTGAGGAGGAACGTGCAGTCATCTTGGAGTAGTAGTATTTATAACCGAGTAGTAATACGCTCCTAAGTGGGAAACCGTTTAGGTTTTGATCGGTGTGAATAGGTTTTCAATTTGGAATGTGACGGGACGCGGCCTCCCTGTTCTTCTAAAAAAATTGTGATGGGACGCATGCTCAAAATTTACTGACGGTTATAAGTGTGGCACTATTCCCGGAAGGCGTAACGTGGGCACGTACGCCTTGTCGGTCACAGACGCGTGGCGTTTGCACCATAGGGTGCACCGCAATAGGCAATGTCAGCACACGTCTTGTTCCAACAATCGTGCGCGCTCGTTATTACCATCGCACACGCTTCTTTTAATTAGAATGTGTGTTCCCGTCTAGCGCACACACGTTGATCTATCTAATTATTTCAGTTTTTTGTGGCTAATCACAAACAATTCATCCATGTGAAGTGTATGCCATCAATCGCAGACACTTTGATCTAGCTGACCCGTTTCTGTTCTGTTGCCTAATCACAAACAATTAATCCTTCTGAAGCGTATGCCCTCAATCACACACACCTTGATCTGGCTGACCTTTCTTTTGTGTTGCCTAATCACAAATAGTTCATCCGAGTGAACTGTATGCTCTATATTGCACACGTCTTCATCAGGCTGCTCGTTTCTTTTGTTCCGCCTCATCGAAAATGTTTTGCACCTTTTTTGACGGTTCTTTTACACCACCATTTGCGATTACTGCATCGCACACAGTTTCGTCGACGGGTCTCTGATCATAGTGTCGCGTTAGCAGCATCCTACAATAGTGGGGCTTGATCCCTAGTATCCATTATGATCTGAGATTGATGTTGCTATGACTTTTCCATGCTTAATGCTTGTCACTTTGGGCCCGGGTGCCATGATTTCATATCTGAACCATTTATGTTATCACCATTATATCCATGTTCTAGATCCAATCTTGCAAGTTATGGTCACCTACTACGTGTTATGATCCGGCAACCCCGGAGTGACAATAGTCGGGACCACTCCCGGTGATGACCGTAGTTTGAGCAGTTCATGTATTCATCGTTGGTTAATGCTTTGTTCCGATTCTCTATTAAAAGGAGGCCTTAATATCCCTTAGTTTCCAATATGGACCCCACTGCCACGGGAGGGTAGGACAAAAGATGTCATGCAAGTTCTTTCCATAAGCACGTATGACTATTTACAGAAACATGCCTACATTATATTTATGAACTGGAGATAGTGCCGTATCGCCCTAGGTTATGACTATTACATGATGAATATCATCCAAAAAATCACCGATCCAATGCCTAAGCATTTATCTTATATTGTTTCTGCTAAGTTATTACCGCTACTATTATTGTTGCACTTGCTACAAAATTACTGCAATCACTGTTATTGTTACCATTGCTGTTGCTACTATTGTCAATACTATCGTATTACTTTGCTACTGATTACTTGCTGCAGATAATTAATCTCCAAGTGTGATTGAATTGACAACTCGGCTGCTAATACTTGCAAATATTCTTTGGCTCCCCTTGTGTCGAATCTATCAATTTGGGTTGAATACTCTACCCTCAAAAACTGTTGTGATCCCCTATACTTGTGGGTTAACAAGACCTTTTTCTGGCGCCGTTGCCGGGGTGCATAGCTATATTTGTTAAGTCACTTGGGATAATTATCAATTTATCACTATGAAGAACCTGAAGGATGCTAAGACTAAGATTTATCCCTCTAAGACGAGGGGAGGTAAGGAACTGCCATCCAGTTCTGCTTTAGATTCACCTTCTGTTATAAGTAAACTTGCAACAACACCACATGCTATTAATCCTGATATATCGCAAGTTATTGATGATGCTACTTCTGCTATGAATGATACTTATGATCATGCTAGTAACTTGCTTGATGATGATGTGCCACTTGGTGAATTTCTTGATGAACAAATTGCTAGAGTAAGACAACATGATGTTGTTGAATCTGATGATGAGCTTGAAACTGAAACTCCTGAAACACCTGCTATAACTAGCCTTCCTAGATATGAATTGCCTAAGGTACCGAAAGGTTATGTTATGAATGAGGAGACAACTGGAGATATTCTTGCTTGTAAGGATAGAGATGATCTAGAGAAATTATTATGCAAGTATAAAGAAAAATCTCTGAATGCTAGAAATATGATCCTAAGTTTGCTACCTCACCTATCTTTATTGATGATAAGGATTTTGGATTCTCTGTCGACCCAGAGTTAATTATTTTGGTTCAATCTGATCCTTTCCATGGTTATGAAACTGAAACTGGTGTGGCACATCTTACTAAGTTGAATGACATAGCCACCCTTTTTGGTCATGATGAGAAAACTCGCTATTATTATATTGTCATATTATTTAGGTTCTCATTAAAAGGTGATGCTAAAGCTTGGTACAATACTCTTGCTCCTGGTTGTGTGCGTAGTCCCCAGGATATGATTTATTACTCTCTAAAAAATATTTTCCTGCTCATAAGAAACAAGCTGCCTTACAGGAAATATTTAACTTTGTGCAAATTGAAGAAGAGAGTCTCCCAGAAGCTTGGGGGAGGCTTTGCCAGTTACTTAATGCTTTGCCTGATCATCCTCTTAATAAAAATGAAATACTTGATATCTTCTATAATGGACTAACCGATGCTTCTAGGGATTTCCTAGATTGTAACATCCCAAATTTTCAATTTGGAATGTTATACATTAAGTCATCATGCATTTCATATTTTCTTGCATTTTGCCGATCCTAGAAATTTCACGCAACTCAAGGACCCTCGAAGAGAGTTGGAGGTTTCGAAATTTCATATTTGAGTTTTCCCAAATTTGGAAATAGGATCATTTGTATTTATTTATTTCATCTTCAATTATTTTTCCAATATCAAAAATAAGAGAGGGAATAATATGACTTTCCCAAAATCTAGGAAAAATGAAGATTTAATAAATAAATCAAATTTTGGATTTTTCGAGTTTATTTGCCTTAGGGAAAAATGCGTGTTTTCAAAAATTGCATTTTAGGCCCCGAGTAAAAGTTCATTTTGTTCGACTCATTTTTAGGAGTCGGGAAAAATTAACTTTGTAAATTTTGGAGTTCGTTTAGATTTTATTTTATTCGTTTTTCTGCGCGAGGTTTTAATTTAAAAAAAAACTATGCCGCGCCCCGCCTGGGCCAAGGGCCCAGCCGGCCCAGCCGCCCTCCTCGGCGTGCCCAGGCCCGCCCGCCTTGGCCCGTGAGTCCGAGGAGGACTCCTCCTCCTCCTCCTCTCCTCCTTGCTTGCCCCCTCCCCAAGCAACCACCCCCTCCTATATATACTCCCCACCCCCCTCTCCTCCCAACCCGCATGCCGCCTCGCCATAGCCGCCGCCGCCGTGCCGCCCGCCGCCAGTGCCCGTCGCCCGCCGCCGGTGCCCCGCCGCCGCCAGACGTGACGCCCGCCGCCAAAGCCGCCGCATGGAGCCCCTTCCCCGAGGTAGCCACGCCACCCTCCCGGTTCGGTTTTTTTTATAAAAACCGTCCGGTTTTCTTTTCAGTTGTTCGGTGTTTTTAAAAAACCCTAGAGCGGTTTATTTTTTTTTTGGTTTAGCTAATTAGTGAACGGTCACCGATCCGTTGGTTTTAACGAACGTGTTCACCGTTAGTTTTCGTTAACGAACGTCCGTTCGTTTAATCGTTCGTCGTTTTTCTTTTAATCGGATTTAATCCGTTATTTTCCGATCTCGATTTCAGATCCAATCTTCGTTCTAGTTTATTTTCTCGCTCGTTTATCGGAATCAGGTGATTCAAGCGCCTGGAGTTTTGTTACCAAACCGTCGTTCCGACTAATCCACTAAACAAAGTTTTGCTACTGTAAAATTTGACCTAGTTTTAAATTGCTAGAACCGAGTTGTTTTCTTTCGACGTTTGACTTTCATTGCTTTATTTGATTCGATTCTTTTTGCAACCATGGTTCTTAAGTTGAACTTTCTGGTTAGATCTTTTATTCGAGATTTACCTGTGCATTAGATGAGTACTTATTGTATGCTTGTTGTTTGTCTGCGATAGATCACCCGGAGTGCACCGCTAGTTACTTGAATCTCTAGGTTTCATGGATCGTCAGCAAGGCAAGTAACACTTGATCATACCTTTTCTACTACCCAGTTTTATGCATTAGATCTATTCCTCAAACACTTGCATGATTAGGATCTAATTAAATTGTGGGATGGGAAGTAGATTGAGGTAGTACCTATTACCTGTTTTACTTATGAAACCTTGGGAGTTACTTCTACGTTTGCTTATTATGCTATCTATGCTAGTAGACGTGGATTGGGTGAGTGAATATCCATGACAGATGTGAGATTGTTAATTAATGGTTTATTTAAGGTGGCAACTTAAACACACATCTGGGTGGATTGAGGCACCTGGTTTCTATCGAGGACTTGCCTGTTTTCTTCGGACCGCCACCAAAGCTAAAAGGGATCATAAGATCATTCATGCTAGAAACTTCCTGTGCAGCCACAAGCCATTATGGGCTCTCGCATAGTTGAGTAAGTCGTATGAACTCTTATAGTGGTCGACTAGTAGATGTAGGGGATGTAGGTGTACCGGTCCACCCATCGTAAGGTGCTAAGCGCTCGAAAGACTGTGTCTCGGTCATCCGCCTCTCAAACACCATGTAGTGCGAGAAACCAAACGGAGGCGATCGAGTCTTGTGGGGAAAAGTGCGCAAACCTCTGCAGAGTGTATAAACTAATCATGATTAGCCGTGTCCCGGTTATGGACAACTTGAGTATCTAGTACTTGAATATCATGTGAATCTCAACATGTTACCCTAATTAATATTGTTGGGTTTTTAATGAGTACTTTTAATTGGGATTGAGGATGTCATGTCAACCATTCTCAATGTTTAACAACCACCATGATAGTTAAACAAATTTATTCCTTTGCGAGGGAAAAACTGGCTTTATGCAAAATCAGAATCAGAGAGCTTTCCACAAGCCATATATGCATGTAGTATAGGCTTATTCCTACATTACTCTCTATGTGTTACATTGCCAGATATTCCATGTCTTGACCCGTTTCGGGCTGCAACTTTCATGTTGCAGACTTTTCGCATTTACGACGAGTAAGGTGTTTTAGGTCGTGGTTCTATACTCGGTGATGCCGATGGAGTTGATGGACTCACTTATATTCCAAGTCTTCCGCTGTTATCGTTATTAGATGGCCTTAAGCCATATTTATTGTAATAAGTCCTCTTTTGGACAACGCTGTAATAAGTGTGTGATTGCTACTGTTATAAATCCTTCAAGTAATCGTGTGGTGTCAACATTATCGATCCAGTGGATGACGCTCGAGCACAGAGACTTGATCCATTCGGTCGGGTCGCTACAGATGGTATCGAGCACACGCCGACCGTGAGGACACGACCACTAAGTTAAAACCATAGATCACTACTCTCTTCACATTTTCTAAACTCCTCATCTTTTCTACTCTTTAGGATGAAGGACGCGAAGATCAAGTACACCCAACTAGATGAAGGCACACCTTTTGGATTTCACTTGAAGGAAGTCACCAAGTACCTGAACATTGGACTACCAAGTTTCACCGGACTTTCAACGCCACTCATCAAGAGGAGCGCCGGAAGATTCAAGCTCACGTTCCGGGAAGGACATTCACCAATCACCAAGCCTATAGATAGTGTTTCAAAGGCACCAACTCGAGTCCGGAAAGAGCATGGCAGCTCATATCACCATGGGACGCATTGGAGAAGTTTACCAAGAAGACCTCAAAGACACCATCTACCAGATTTGTGGACGCCGAGATGAACAATGGGAGATAGTCAGCACCAAGAAGGATAGATCCATTGCAGCTTTTATCCAGGAGTTAAACCAGCACATTCGACGCCAGGAGAACCAGATGTGCAATAATATGATCGAATTGAAGAATGCGAAGGGAAGGATCATCGAACTTGAAGGAGAACTAAAGTCTACACGCAAGGACTACATGGACGAGATCATAGCACTAGCAAGACACAATAACGATCTTAAGTATGAGACTGAAGAACTCAAGAAGAAATTGGTGCTCAAAAATGAAGACAAGTACGTCGACTGTCCAAGCGACTACATCATCATCGACGACACCGATTCGGATCCAAGTGAACCCGACTTTGAAGACGAAGCAGGAGCAGACATCATGGAGTCTTCCACCGGTTCAAATTAGTAGATGACCCCCGCATATTAGTAGTATTTCCTCCATGTAACATTTTTTAGTTCACGCACTTTTGCGATAGTTAGATCGTTGTAAGCCCTTTGTTTGAATTGAATGAAGTGATTTTGTGTGCATTTGCTCATATACATTTGGGTAGTGTTTCTCATTAGACCCCACTCTATTCTTAATTTCTCGTCTTTTCTAAACCCATCAGATGCCTCCGAGACGCGAATTCGGTTTGTTTTCCGCCGGGATCACCCAGCTTGATTCAAGAAGCAGAACACCTTGATCCAAACATTGGTACAGAATCAAGGCAACAACAACAACAACAACAACCCACCGCCACCACCACCAGCTTGACCATCCTGCCTCGCTTTCTTAAGGCTGAACCCGCCAGTTGTTTTCCAAGAGTAGCACCGAGCCGATAGTAGCAGATGATTGGCTCCGTAAGATAGGGAGGGATTGACCACTGCAGGATGTACGGATGGAGAGAAGGTGAAGTTTGCTGCACACCAGCTTGAAGGACCAGCAGCAGCATGGTGGGAGAATTTTACAGCCACTTATCATGTAGACACTGTCACATGGGATCAGTTTCAGCAAGCTTTCCGCACTGCCCATGTCTCAGCAGGAGCTATGGCCATGAAGAAGCGTGAGTTTCGCAATTTACGCCAAGGAGGAAGGACTGTTGGCCAGTATGTGGATGATTTTAGTAAGTTAGCACGTTATGCCCCAGATGACGCTACATGTATGTAGCTAAGCAGTGAGAAGTTTCTGGAAGGACTGAATGATGAGTTAAGCATGCAGCTTGATGGTAGCAAGTTTCAATAACTACCAGGAGTTGGTAGATCGTGCCCTCATGATTGAAGGAAAGCAACAGCAAATTGAGAATCGCAAGAGGAAGTATGGACAGGGAAGTATAACTATGGAGCCCAAAGCGAAGCTCATATACCCCTAAACAGGAGTTCAGCCAAAGATACCCATGGAGGAGGTAATTCGCACAACCATAATGGCACCAAGAATGGGAACGTGAATGGAGGAAGCAATGGACAGAACCGCACCACACCATCAACCCCAACCAAGAAAGACCTGAGCCATGTCACCTGTTTCAAGTGTTCCAAGACCGGACATTATGCAAATGACTGTCCCAAGGCCAAGGTGGAAATGGAAGTTCGAAAGAAGCCAAACCCTTTCAACAGGGGATGTGAACCACATTGATGTGGAGGAGGTTGAAGATCAGCCCGATGCAAGAATCGGTAAGTTTTTGTTAAGTCATTTATCGCACTAATTCTTTTCGATACCGTGCATCGCATTCATACATATCAAGGGGTTTGTAGAGAAGTATAGTCTACCTACTCGGATTCTTAAAACCCCTATGCTAGTAAGCTCACCAGAGCGGAATATATGGCCGACAAGGATGTTTTCAAGTGTCATAAGTATAGGAAGGCATGTGTTCCCGACGGATTTGATCATTTTGGAATCCCAAGGATTTGATGTGATTCTCGGTATGGATTGGCTGTTGATGTATGGAGGGAACATCGATTGCGCAAGTAAGACGATTTTGCTCACAACACCGTAAGGAAGAAGGATTAAGTATGTATCCGGCATGAGCCGAGGAGAGCTCATGTAAATTGCCTATCGTGAGTGGTGCAGGAAGAAGTGCCGGTGGTGAAGGATTTCCACGATGTATTTCCGAGGAATTGCCGTGAATGCCACCGGATAGAGACATTGAGTTTTTGATAGAGCTTTTGCCAGAATGTGCCCAATATCGGGCGACCATACGGGATGCCCGCATGTGATTTGGCGGAAATCAATAAGCGTATTAAGGAGCTATTGGATAAAGGCTATACGCCCAAGTTCTTCACCTTGGGGATCACCCGTACTTTTAGTGGAGAAGAAGGATGGATCGTTAAGGATGGTTGTAGACTATTGTGGTTTAAATGAAGTAACGATCAAGAATAAGTACCCACTACCAATGATAAATGATCTATTTGATCGTTTGCAAGGAGCTAAAGTGTTTTCCAAGATCTATTTGCGATCAGGGTACCATCAGTTGAAGATTCGAGAGCAGGACATACCTAAGACAGCATTTACCACGAGATATGGACTGTATGAGTACACCGTTATGTCATTTGGACTGACTAACGCACCGGCCTATTTCATGAACCTGATGAACAAAGTATTTATGGAGTTTTTGGATAAGTTCGTCGTGGTGTTCATAGATGATATTTTGGTTTTCTCGAAGAATGAAGAAGAACATAAGGAACATTTGCGATTGGTTTTGGAGAAATTGAGGGAACATCAGTTATATGCCAAGTTCAGCAAATGTGAGTTTTGGCTAAAGGAAGTTGGATTTCTTGGATATGTTATATCCGGAGAAGGGATAGCAGTTGACCCCACAAAGGTTGAGACCGTAACCAAATGGGAAGCACCAACGACAGTTGGAGAAATCCGGAGTTTTCTTGGACTCGCAGGATACTACCGAAGATTCATTGAAAATTTCTCAAGGATTGCAAAGCCTATGACGGAATTGTTGAAGAAGGATACCAAGTTCATATGGACTAAGGATTGTGAGGCAAGTTTTCAGGAGTTGAAGAAAAGATTGGTTACCTCACCAAAGGTTAATTTTGCCAGATCGCACCAAGGATTATGAGGTGTATTATGACGCTTCACGCCGAGGACTTGGAACAAAGGCTTATGCAGAAGGAAGAGTTGTTTCAGATGCTTCACGACAGCTTAAGCCTCATAAGTTGAATTATGCCACACATGATTTGGAGTTAGCAGCCGTTGTGCATGCATTGAAGACATGGAGACATTTTCTTATTGGAAATCATTGTGAAGTGTACACGGATCACAAGAGTTTGAAGTACATCTTCACGCTAGTATGAATTAAATCTCAGATGCAGGAGATGGCTGGAGCTTATTAAAGATTATGATATGAGATTACATTATCACCCCGGAAAGGCTAACGTTGTAGCAGACGCATTGAGCCGTAAGAGCCACGTCAATACACTAATGATGGGAGGAATACCCAAGGAGTTAGCCGAGGACCTTCGAGAGCTATGTTTGGAAATAGTTCCGAGAGGCTATGTAGCAGCATTGGAGATTCAGTTTACGTTGATGGACAAAATCAGAGAAGCCCAAAAGGCAGATAAGGAAGTTGCCTCTATAAAGGAGAAAATGAGCGAAGGAAAAGCTAAGGGATTTCGTGAGGATGAGCACGATAATCTATGGTTTGAGGACCGTGTGTATGTGCCAAATAACCCGGAGATCAGGAAGTTGATTTTTCAAGAAGCACATGATTCACCCTACTCGATTCACCCTGGGAATACCAAGATGTATTTGGATTTGAAGAATACTTTCTGGTGGACCGGAATGAAGAAAGATATTGCAGAGTATGTAGCAGTTTGCGATGTATGTCAGAGGGTGAAGGCAGAACATCAGAAACCAGCAGGATTGTTGCAACCATTACCGATACCCGAATGGAAGTGGGATAAACTAGGCATGGATTTCATCACAGGACTGCCAAAGACTCGTTCTGGCTATGACTCAATTTGGGTTATAGTCGACCGCTTGACGAAGGTAGCTCATTTCATTCCAGTCAAGACTACCTATAGCAGTGCTAAGTTGGCAAAGATATACATGACTAGAATTGTGTGTTTACACGGAGTTCCGAGGAGTATCAGACGATAGAGGAACCCAATTTACCTCAAAGTTTTGGAATCAGTTGCACGAAACATTGGGAACCAGGTTGGAATTCAAGATGCTTTCCACCCATGCATCGATGGATGACCGAGAGAGTGAATCAGATTTTGGAGGATATGCCGAGAGCTTGTGCACTAGATTATGGATCTAGTTGGGATGATAATTTGCCGTGATGCAGAGTTTTCTTATAACAACAGTTACCAAACCAGCTTGAAGATGGCACCTTCGAGGCTTTGTACGGAAGGAGGTGCAGGACACCGTTATCATGGGACTAAGTCGAGACTGCCGCTTGTTTGGACCAGATTTGATTAAGGAGTCCGAATGTATGTTAAGTTGATTCGCGATAGGCTCAAGGTAGCCCAGTCCGCATGTAAAAGCTATATGGACTCAAAACGCAAGGCTTACGAATATGACGTTGGAGACAGAGTTTATCTTAGAGTATCTCCGCTCCGAGGAGTTAAGCGTTTTGGAGTTAAAGGAAAATTAGCACCACGTTTCGTTGGACCTTATAAGATTTTGCAACGCATGGGAGAAGTTGCTTATAAGTTGGAATTGCCAGAGGGACTGTCACGAGTTCATGATGTATTCCATGTTTCTCAGCTGAAGAAATGTCACGCCGAAATGGCGGAAGTACCGTTAAGAGATACAGTGCCACTTGAAGCAATTCAGTTGCAGGATGATTTGACATATGAGGAGAAACCAGTCAAGATTCTCGATTTTGCCAGCAGAGTTACTCGCAACAAGGTTATCAAGTTTTGCAAAGTTCAGTGGAGCCACCAGACTGAGGATGAAGCCACCTGGGAAAGAGAAGAGGATTTTCTCAAGGACCACCCACACCTATTTTCTAGTTAACCCGAATCTCGAGGGCTAGATTCATCTTAAGGGGTAGGTTTGTAACATCCCAAATTTTCAATTTGGAATGTTATACATTAAGTCATCATGCATTTCATATTTTCTTGCATTTTGTCGATCCTAGAAATTTCACGCAACTCAAGGACCCTCGGAGAGAGTTGGAGGTTTCGAAATTTCATATTTGAGTTTTCCCAAATTTGGAAATAGGATCATTTGGATTTATTTATTACATCTTCAATTATTTTTCCAATATCAAAAATAAGAGAGGGAATAATATGACTTTCCCAAAATTTAGGAAAAATGAAGATTTAATAAATAAATCAAATTTTGGATTTTTTTGGAGTTTATTTGCCTTAGGGAAAAATGCGTGTTTTCAAAAATTGCATTTTAGGCCCCGAGTAAAAGTTCATTTTGTTCGACTCATTTTTAGGAGTCGGGAAAAATTAACTTTGTAAATTTTGGAGTTCGTTTAGATTTTATTTTATTCGCTTTTTCATGAGGTTTTAATTTAAAAACTATACGCCTTTGGGCCAAGGGCCCACTGCCCACCGCCTCCCCTCGTGGCCTGCCACAGCCATTGCCGGCCGGGCGAGTCCGAGGAGGACTCCTCCTCCTCTCCTCCCTTGCTTGCCCCTGCCCCAAGCAACCCCTCCTATATATACTCCCCACCCCCTCTCCTCCCAACCCGCAGCCGCCGCCGCCGCCATAGCCGCCGCCACTGCCGCCGTTGCCGCCTGCCCGTCGCCGCCACGCCCCGCCGCCGGTGACGCTGCCGCCCGCCGCCAAAGTTGCCGCCACGGAGTTCCCTACCCGGCGAGGTAGCCGCCGCACCACCCTCCCCGATTCGGTTTTTTTATAAAAACCGTCCGGTTTTCTTTTCCGTTGTTCGGTTTTTTTAAAAAAAACCCTAGATCGGTTTATTTTTTTTGGTTTAGCTAATTAGTGAACGTTCACCGATCCGCTCGTTTTAACGAACGTGTTCACCGGTTAGTTTCTGTTAACGAATGTCCGTTCGTTTAACCGTTCGTCGTTTTTCTTTTAATCGGATTTAATCCGTTATTTTCCGATCTCGATTTCAGATCCAATCATCGTTCTAGTTTATTTTCTCGCTCGTTTATCGGAATCAGGTGATTCAAGCGCACGGAGTTTCATATTTAAACTGTCGTTCCGACTAATCCACTTAAACAAAGTTTTGCTACTGTAAAATTTGACCTAGTTTTAAATTGCTAGAACCGAGTTGTTTTCTTTCGACGTTTGACTTTCGCTGCTTTATTTGATTCGATTCTTTTTGCAACCAGGGTTCTTAAGTTGAACTTTCTGGTTAGATCTTTTATTAGAGAATTAACTGTTCATTAGATGAGTATTTATTGTATGCTTGTTGTTTGTCCGCGATAGATCACCCGGAGTGCGCCGCTTGTTACTTCGAGTCTCTAGGTTTCATGGATCGTCAAAGAAGGCAAGTAACACTTGATCATACCTTTTCTAATACCCTTTTTATGCATTAGATCTATTACTCACACACTTGCATGGTTAGGATCTAATTAAATTGTGGGTTGGGAATTAGATTGAGTTTGTACCTATTACCTGTTTTACTTATGTAACCTTGGGAGTTACTTCACGTTTGCTTATTATGCTATGCTATGCTAGTAGACGTGGAATGGGTGAGTGAATATCCATGACAGATGTGAGATTGTTAATTAATGGTTTATTTAAGGTGGCAACTTAAACACACATCTGGGTGGATTGAGGCACCTGGTTCCTATCAGACTTGCCTGTTTTCTTCTGACCGCCACCTGTGCTCAAAGGGATCATAAGATCATTCATGCTAGAAACTTCCGTGTGCAGCCACAAGCCATTATGGGCTCGCATAGTTGAGTAAGTCGTATGAACTCTTATAGTGGTGGACTAGCAGATGTAGGGGATGTAGGTGTATCGGTCCACCCATCGTAAGGTGCTAGCGCTTCTGAAAGACTGTGTCTCGGTCATCCGTCTCTCAAACACCATGTAGTGCGAGAAACCAAACAGAGGTGATCGAGTCTTGTGGGGAAAAGTGCGCCAACCTCTGCAGAGTGTATAAACTAATCATGATTAGCCGTGTCCCCGGTTATGGACAACTTGAGTATCTAGTACTTGAACATCATGTGAATCTCAACATGTTACCCTAATTAATATTGTTGAGTTTTTAATGAGTACTTTTAATTGGGATTGAGGATGCTGTCAACCATTCTCAATGTTTAACAACCACCATGATAGTTAAACAAATTTATTCCTTTGCAAGAGGGAAAAACTGGCTTTATGCAAAATCAGAATCAGAGAGCTTTCCACCAGCCATATATGCATGTAGTATAGGCTTATTCCTACATTACTCTCTATGTGTTACATTGCCAAAGATATTCCATGTGTCGACCTGCTTTTTGGGCTGCAACTTTCATGTTGCGTACTTTTCGCATAACGAGTAAGGTGTTTTAGGTCGTGGTTCTATAATCATGATGCCGATGGAGTTGATGGACTCACTTATCTTCCAAGTCTTCCGCTGTTATCGTTATTAGATGGCCTTAAGCCATATTTATTGTAATAAGTCCACTATTGTACAACGCTGTAATAAGTGTGTGATTGCTAATCTGTTATAAATCCTTCGAAGTACTGTGTGGTGTCAGCATTACTGATCCAGGGATGACGCCTGAGCACAGAGACTTGATCCATTCGGGTCGGGTCGCTACATAGATAGTTGTGCTGGTTGTGTTTTCAGGGAACGAACTGTTGGAGAAGCTGAAGAATTATTGAATAACATATTGAAAAATTATGATGATGGACTCTTCCAGAACCACCGCCTAAACCTACTCCGAAGAAGAGGGGTACATTATATCTCAGTCCTGAAGATATGCGAGCGTCAAAGAAATCTATGAAGGAAAAAGGTATTAAAGCTTAGGATGTTAAAAATTTACCTCCTATTGAAGAAATACATGGGCTTAATACACCACCACCAACTAAGGTGTTTGAGGTAAATTCTCTAATGAAATTCAATGATAATGATAATCCTCATAATATGCACTCTAGCCAATGCCTTTCTGAGTGTGAGAATTATATTACATAACAAGATCACTTCAATGCAAATGTTATGAAGCAATTGAAATACAATTATGATATGATTGCTCGCTTGAGTAACTTGTTATTTAGAATCTCAAATGATCTTAGAGGTGTGGGAAAGCATGCTTCTATGGTACAAACCCAATTAGAACAAGTTGCTAAATCTCAAAGAGAATTGCTTGATGAAATGAATAACAACATACATGACTTTGCTATTAGAGTTGCAACTAGAGGAGGTAAAATGACTCAGGAACCACTTTATCCTGAGGGACACCCAAAAAGAATTGAACATGATTCATAGAGGAACAACACCACTGCACCTAGTCCTTCCAAAAATAAGAAGAAAAAGAAAAATGATAGGACTTTACATGCTTCTAGTGAACCTGAAGTAGAAAAACCTCCTGATAATGATAATGATGTTTCCATTTCTGATGCTGAAACTCAATCTGGTAATGAACATTCACCTAGTGATAATGAAAAAGATAATGCTGATTTTCATGAAGATGCTCAACCAAACAATGAAAAAGAACCAGATAATGACGTTGAAATAAAACCAGCTGTTGATCTTGATAACCCACAACCCAAGAATACACGTTATGATAAAAGACATTTTATTGCTAGAAAACACGATAAAGAAAGAGAACGTGGGTTCAAAAACCTATGCCTTTTCCACGTAAGTCAACTAAAAAGAAAGATGATGAAGAATTTGAACACTTTGCTCAAATGCTGAGGCCAGTCTTTTTTGCGTACTCGCTTGACTGATATCTTGAAAATGCCTCCTTATGCAAAGTACATGAAAGACATAATCACCAATAAGAGAAAAATACTGGAAGCTAAAATCTCCACTATGCTTGCTAATTATACTTTTAAAGATGGAGTACCTAAAAAACTTGGAGATCCAGGAATACCAACTATACCTTGCTCTATCAAAAGAAATTATGTGAAAACTGCTTTATGTGATTCAGGAGCTGGTGTTAGTGTTATGCCTTTATCTTTATATAAAAGACTTGACTTGAATAAACTCACACCTACTGAAATATCTTTGCAAATGGCTTACAAATCAACTGTCGTACCTATCGGTATTTGTGAGGATGTGCCCGTTGTTGTTGTTGCTAATGTTACTATTTTGACCGACTTTGTTATACTTGAGATGCCCGAGGACGACAACATGTCGATTATCCTTGGTAGACCCTTCTTGAATACTGCAGGGGCTATTATCGATTGCAATAAAAGCAAGGTCACTTTTCATATCAATGGTAATGAGGATACGGTGCACTTTCCAAAGAAACACTTCCAAGTGAATGGTATTAATGTTATTGAGAAATCTCCAACAATCACTATTGGAAGTTTTCAACTACCTCTACCTACTGGCAAAAAGAAATATGAAATGCTTATTGTTGGGGACATTCATATCCCCGTTGAGGTAACTTAGTGATTTACGAAAGTTCTTTGGTTGGTTTCATGCTAATCGAAAGTGGTTGTTAATAATACTTGATCAACCTCATTAATGGATCATTTTTTAGAGGTATGAAGTTGACGAATTTAGTGAGCACTACCTTTTGTCCCTACCTTTTGTTTATTGTTATTATCAGTTAATAAAATAAAATGCCTTGTTTTGTCTGTTTTCTGAATTTCCCGTGCAATAAAAAAATGACCCAAAATAAAAGTCTTCCGAATGCTCTCAAAATTTAATACGATTTTTTCTGAATATTTAAGAATTTCTGGTGCAAATAATATCATAGGGAGGTGCACCAGGTGGGCACAACCCACCTGGGCGTGCCAGGACCCCTATGCGTGTCCTGGTGGGTTGTGGTCCCCATGTGGGCCCCCTCACTTATCCCTTCACACCACATCATCACCTACCTCCAGAAAAAATTCACCACTGCTCTCTCTCTCTCGTGTTCTTGCTCTCAAACCCGCGGATTTCGATCTCTTTGCTCGAAGCTTCATTTTCGGAACTGTTTCGGGTGATTGTTGCTTGGTATGTAACTCCTCCATTTGTCCAATTAGTTTTTGTTTTAGTGGTTTATATTTTTAATAATTAGTTACTCTTGGTGCTGCTGTAGATGAGCTTGCATGTTGAATTCTTAGATTTCTGAGTAGTTTGAATGCTTGCTATGGCCTCTAGGCATCCCTATGAGTAGTTGCTATCAATCTTGTGAATTTTTGTTGACAAAAGTTTTGCCACTCAATAAATTTTTATAAAATTGTACGCGAATATGATGAACCTCTTTGGAAGGAGTTCTTCAAGGAGGAGATCCTCAGGGGCATCTTCTAGTGACAGCTCCGCTCACCGGTCTTATGTTGAACCAAGTGAAAGTTTCATACGATATGCCGCCACAAAAACATGTGTATGGCCTTGTGATGATTATATGGTGCGTGTGGGAATTAAGGAGAAATTTGAGCAATATGTTCACAATGCCGGTCTTGGTCCCTACATTTCAGATAAGTGCAATCAACACCACACTCTCACTGAATCATTTGTCAAAGGATTTAAATTCCATCCTCGTGAGTCTAGAGTGTCATTTAAACTTTATGAAAATCCGTTTACGATTTAACTAGAGAGTTTTGCTCCTCACTGCAAAATTCCATTCTGGGGTTCGCTTGACGAACCACCAAGGGCTAAGTACCAATCATTTTTAACTAGTCTTTGCTACGGTGAAACGAGGGGAGTGACGCAAGGTAGAATAAAGAGCATTCATTTTCCCGCAATTCAATACTTTGCTTTATTTAATGGGAAATGTATTGTAGGCAAACAAGATTGTAGTGCACTTTGTGCTCCAGACTTGAGCCTCATACGCACTGTTCTCACCGGTGATAGGAGTCATAATCTTGGAGAAATTGTTGCACGCAGGTTGCAGCATAACGCTAATAGTGGCTATTTCTATGGTGGGATTTATGCCACACTTTTAGCAAGAGAGTTGGGTGTTTCACCTTTGCCCTTTGACCCTATTCTACCCACGCAGTATTTAGTCTTTGATGCTATGAAAAATCATAAGATCCTTAAAGGAGATATTCATAATTTCACATATAAATTGTTGTTTAACCAAGCATCTCACAGTAAACATACTTGCTCGCTACCGCTCTTTTTGATTATCACAACAAAGGAAGATATTTCGTTCTTGAGAGCGAGGCCCGAGCCCATAATGCTGCGGTTGAGGCAGCACGGTAGGCCGAGGCATCCGCACCGAGAGCCTCCGTGAGCTACCACTCTGACTACTATCCAGGCTACTGATCGATTTCCAAGTTAGGTCAAAAGCCTAAGCTTGGTAGAGTATGTGTTTCTCACCGACATTACATTCATGTTCACACATCTCATTTCAGTTGTCGGTGTTCACACTTTTTCATTGTATTACCCATGCTTAAATTTATTTTCTCGCTTTATTCTTGTGTGTTTGAAAAACCTTATAAAAACCAAATAAAAATTAGTTGTAGTTAGTGTACTTTCTATGCATGCTTAATTGTAGAACTAAAAGAAAAAACCAAAAAGATTTACTTGTTCTTCTTTTGCTTGTTGGGAGCTTTCCCATGTAAATAGTTTTTCTTGTTTTTGCTTTTCCCTTTTATTTGCTTGTTCAAGAAAACCCAAAACTCCAAAAATATTTCAATGTGTTTCTCTGATTTTTTTTTTATTTTTATTCGATTCATACCGAGAAAAAGACCACGATGAAAATGTTGAGTGGCTCTCATTTGCATAATTGTTGATCTAACAAAGAGCCCATTTTACCTTTTCTTCTCCTGTTGAATAAAATGTTTGCAGATTTCATCTTAGTCCACGGCTTGCACTATTATTATTTTCATATAGTTCGGTCGTGCAAGTAAAAGGCAATAATGACGATATTCGATGAACTGGCCGTGGCAGAGAGAAACGGGTATGTACTCGACTTGTTCTGTTTTTGTAAATATGTTTAACCTAGTATCCATGATTCAGCCCATTATGATTAAACATGTTTGCAATGTTAATTAGAGATTATAGTTTCTCATTCCATGCATAAGTAGCTAGGAGTGGATAATGATTTATCTTGGATATCAACATTGTGTTAAAATGATTGTGATGTAGTATGGTGATATGGTATCCTCCTCTGAATGTTTGAGTGGCTTGACTTGGCACATGTTCTTGCATGCAGTTGAATCAAAACCAACATAGCCTCTGTGATATTTATGTTCATGGTGTTCATATCCTACTCATGCTAGTGTCCAATGTTACTTATGCATAATGCATGTTCATGGCCGTTGTTGCTCTCTAGCTAGCCGCTTCTCAACCTAATTGCTAGCCTTCGCCTGTACTAAGTCGGAATTCTTCTTGTACATCAAAAACCTTGAACCCAAGTTATTCCAGATGAGTCCACCATACCTACCTATATGCGGTATTACCCTGTCGTCCTAAGTAAATTTGCATGTGCCACCTCTAAAAACTTCAAATAAACATCCTTTTTGTGTGCCTGGATCGTTCATGGAACGACGGGAGGTGGTCGGTATCTTCCATGCTAAGCGGGTTATTCTTAGGTCAAGTGTTTATTCACTCGACATCGCATGAGAAAAGGGCGGTAATAGGGATTCTAGTCCCGAACTCAAAAATGCAAGTAATTAAACAAAACTCCCCCGGTAATGTTGTTGGTATGGACGACACCCGTTGTTTCAGACAAGCCGTGGAGTGTGATTGATGGTGGAGGGGGGGTAAACCTTTACTTTTATCGCTTGGGAACCGCCACTAGCGTGTTTAGCATGGAAGATATTAATAACTGATAGTCATGAACTAAATGAGAAGGGTGCATGTCTCAAAATATCATTTACCTCTGTTTTAAAAACTTGAGCTCTGGCACCTCTGCAAATCACTCCTTCCCTCTGCGAAGGGACTATCTATTTACTTTTATGTTGTGCCAGAAACTGAGAGCACTGCTGTCATGCTGATGCATTGTGTGTAGCTAATGTTGGGTACCTCATGACTGGATCTTTTCTACCATGAATTACAATGTTTAGTCGCTGCTTGAACTTTGGAGGTGCTCGATTTATGTTTTAAGGTCTCGTAAAGGGCTAGCGAGATACCACTGTTGTCATATTATATTATGGTTGTTTTGATAACGTGTTGCTGTTTGAGATATCTTATTATTGCTCTCTAGTTGATTATGTCATTGATATGAGTTAATATAATTTTTAAGAGTTATTGTCGGCATGGTTAGTTATAATATTGGCTGAAACCTGGGTGTTGTTTAAGCTTATTTATGCAAACAAGAGAAAAAGAGTTGGTAAAAGTTTTTCTTTTTCACTTTCGGTTTATCAACTGAATTGCTTGAGGACAAGCAAAGGTTTAAGCTTGGGGGAGTTGACACGTCTCCAACGTATATACTTTTCCTAACGCTTTTCCTCTTGTTTTGGACTCTAATTTGCATGATTTGAATGAAACGAACCCCGGACTGACGCTTTTTTCAGCAGAACTACCATGGTGTTGTTTTTGTGCAGAAATAAAAGTTCTCGGAATGGAACGAAAATTTGCGAGGATTTTTTATACAATAAATGAGAATTTCTGGAGCCAAGAGCCACCGGAGGGGGGGGGTACCTGGGTGGGCACAACCCACCAGGGCGCCCCAGCCCTCCCAGGCGTGCCCAGGTGGGTTGTCCCCACCTGGTGGCCCCGCAGACCCTGAAACCGATGCTATAAAATCGTATTTTTCCAGAAAAAATCAGGGAGAAAGAATTATCATGTTCCATGAGACGGAGCCGCCGTCACCTCCTGTTCTTCATCGGGAGGCCAGATTTGGAGTGCGTTGGGGGCTCCAGAGAGGGGGATCTTCGTTCTTCGTCATCACCAACCCTTCTCCATCGCTAATTCCATGATGCTCCCCACCGGGAGTGAGTAATTCCTTCATAGGCTCGCTGGTCGGTGAGGAGTTGGATGGTATTCATCATGTAAGCGAGTTAGTTTTGTTAGGGCTTGATCCCTAATATCCATTATGTTCTGAGATTGATGTTGCTATTACTTTGCCATGCTTAATGCTTGTCACTTTGGGCCCGGGTGCCATGATTTCAGATATGAACCGTTTATGTTATCACCATTATATCCATGTTCTAGATCCGATCTTGCAAGTTATAGTCACCTAATACGTGTTATGATCCGGCAACCCCGGAGTGACAATAGTCGGGACCAATCCCAGTGATGACCGTAGTTTGAGGAGTTCATGTATTCACTGTGTGTTAATGCTTTGTTCCGGTTCTCTATTAAAAGGAGGCCTTAATATCCTTGAGTTTCCAATATGGACCCCGCCGCCACGGGAGGGTAGGACAAAAGATGTCATGCAAGTTCTTTCCATAAGCACGTATGACTATTTACGGAATACATGCCTACATTATATTTATGAACTGGAGCTAGTGACGTATCGCCCTAGGTTATGACTGTTACATGATGAATATCATCCGACAGAATACTGATCCAATGCCTACGAACTTATCTTATATTGTTTCTGCTAAGTTATTACCGCTGCTATTATTGTTGCACTTGCTACAAAATTACTGCTATCACTGTTACTGTTACCATTGCTGCTGCTACTATTATCAATACTATCATACTATTTTGCTACTGATTACTTGCTAATTAATCTCCAGGTGTGGTTGAATTGACAACTCAGCTGCTAATACTTGCAAATATTCTGTGGCTCCCATTGTGTTGAATCTGTAAATTTGGGTTGAATACTCTACCCTCGAAAACGGTTGTGACCCCCTATACTTTTGGGTTATCAAGATCTTTTTCTAGTGCCGTTGCCGGGGAGCATAGCTATATTTTTTGAGTCACTTGGGATTTTTATCAATATATCACTATGAAGAACCTGAAGGATGCTAAGACTAAGATTTATCCCTCTAAGACGAGGGGAGGTAAGGAACTGCCATCCAGTTCTGCTTTAGATTCACCTTCTGCCATGGCACTCTGCTTGGAACTCTACCAACTGACGGTTGCACCATTCAATATAAATAAGTATCCGGTTTGTGACTTAGAGTCATCCGGATCAGTGTCAAAGCTAGCATCAACGTAACCATTTATGACGAGCTCTTTGTCATCTCCATAAACGAGAAACATATCCTTAGTCCTTTTCAGGTACTTTAGGATGTTCTTGACCGCTGTCAAGTGATCAACTCCTGGATTACTTTGGTACCTCTCTGCCAGACTTATGGCAAGGCACACATCAGGTCTGGTACACAACATAGCATACATGATAGAACCTATGGCTGAGGCATAGGGAATGAATTTCATTTTCTCTATCTTCTTCTATGGTCGGGCTTTGAGTCCTGACTCAACTTCACACCTTGCAACACGTGCAAGAACCCTTTCTTTGATCGATCCATTTTGAACTTCTTCAAAACTTTCTCAAGGTATGTGCTTTGTGGAAGTCCTATTAAGCGTCTTGATCTATCTCTATAGATCTTGATGCCCAATATATAAGCAGCTTCACCGAGGCCTTTCATTGAAAAACTCTTATTCAAGTATCCTTCTATGCTATCCAAAAATTCTATATCATTTCCAATCAACAATATGTCATCTACATATAATATCAGAAATGCTATAGAGCTCCTACTCACTTTCTTGTAAATACAGGCTTCACCGAAAGTATGTATAAAACCATATACTTTGGTCACCTCATCAAAGCGTATATTCCAACTCCGAGATGCTTGCGCCAGTCCATAGATGGATCGCTGGAGCTTGCACACTTTGTTAGCAGCTTTAGGATCGACAAAACCTTCCGGTTGCATCATATACAACTCTTCTTTAAGAAATCCATTAAGGAATGCAGTTTTGACGTCCATTTGCCAAATTTCATAATCATAAAATGTAGCAATTGCTAACATGATTCGGACTGACTTAAGCATCACTACGGGTGAGAAGGTCTCATCGCAGTCAACCCCTTGAACTTGTCGAAAACCTTTCGCGACAAGTCGAGCTTTGTAGATGGTGACATTACCATTAGCGTCAATCTTCTTCTTGAAGATCCATTTATTCTCAATGGCTTGCCGATCATCGGGCAAGTCCACCAAAGTCCATACTTTGTTCTCGTACATGGATCCTATCTCAGATTTCATGGCCTGAAGCCATTTATCGAAATCTGGGCTCATCATAGCTTCTTCATAGTTCGTAGGTTCGCCATGGTCTAGTAACATGACTTCCAGAACAGGATTACCGTACCACTCTGGTGTGGAACGTGCTATTTTCGACCTACGAGGTCTAGCAGCAACTTGATCTGATGTTTCATGATCATTATCATTAGCTTCCTCTCTAGTTGGTGTAGGCTTGACGGGAACAGATTTCTATGGAGTGCTACTTTCCAAATTGAGAGAAGGTACAATTACCTCAAGTTCTACTTTCCTCCCATTCACTTCCTTCGAGAGAAACTCCTTCTAAAGAAATGTTCCATTCTTGGCAACAAAGATCTTGCCTTCGGATTTGTGGTAGAAGATGTACCCAATTGTTTCCTTATGGTATCCTCTGAAGACACACTTCCCCGATTTGGGTTCGAGCTTATCAGGCTGAAGCCTTTTGACATAAGTGTCGCAACCCCAAACTTTAAGAAACGACAGCTTAGGTTTGTTGCCAAACCATAGTTCACAAGGAGTCATTTCAATGGATTTAGACGGTGCCCTATTTAACGTGAATGCAGCTGTCTCTAATGCATAACCCCAAAACGATAGTGGTAAATGTTGGGAAACGTAGCATGCAATTTCAAAAAAAATCCTATGCTCACGCAAGATCTATCTAGGAGATGCATCGCAACGAGAGGGGGAGAGTGTGTCCATGTACCCTCGTACAACGAAAGCGGAAGCGTTTGACAACGCGGTTGATGTAGTCAAACTTCTTCTCGTTCCGACCGATCAAGCACTAAACGTATGACACCTACAAGTTCTGCACACATTCAGCTCGATGACATCCCTCGAACTCTTGATCCAGCAAAGTGTCGAGAGAGTTCCACAAGACGACGGGCGTGGTGATGGCGATGGTGAAGTGATCCGCGTAGGGCTTCGCCTAAGCACTACGAAGATATGACCGGAGGCATAAACTGTGGAGGGGGGCGCCGCACACGGCAAACAATTGTTGGTGTGTGTTCTAGCGGTGCCTGCCCCACATATATATAGGTTGGAGGGGAGGAAAGGCAGCCAAGGAGGTGAACCAAGTAGGAGGAATCCTACTAGGGGTCCGCCCAATTCGGCCTCCCCCCTTTCCTATTCCTATTCGAAGTAGGAAGGGAAGAGGGGGAAGGGGGAATCCTATTCCCTTTTTCCTTTCCTCCTTCCCCTTTTCTACTCCAATTTGGCCAGCCCATATGGGGGGGTGCACCAGCCCCTTTGTGGTTGGTGTGTTTTCCCCTCTTGGCCCATAAGGCCCATATCTTTATGGGGTGCCCTAACCCCTTCCGATGACCCGATATGTACTGGTACCCTCCTAACACTTCCGTGTCCGAATACCATCGCCCTATATATGAAGCTTTACCTCTCGACCATTTCGAGACTTCTCGTCATGTCCGTGATCTCATTGAAGGAAATATGTCCTAAAGACAATAATGAAGTTGTTATTTACGTTTCCTTATATCATGATAAATATTTATTATTCATGCTAGAATTGTATTAACCGGAAACTTAGTACATGTGTGAATACATAGACAAAAGAGAGTGTCTCTAGTATGCATCTACTTCACTATCTCGTTAATCAAAGATGGTTAAGTTTGCTAACCATAGGCATGAGTTGTCATTTGATGAACGACATCACATCATTAGAGAATGATGTGATTGACTTGACCCATCCGTTAGCTTAGCATTATGATCATTTAGTTTATTGCTATTGCTTTCTTCATAACTTATACATGTTCCTATGACTATGAGATTATGCAACTCTCGAATACCGGAGGAACACTTAGTGTGCTATCAAACGTCACAATGTAACTGGGTGATTACAAAGATGCTCTACAGGTGTCTCCGATGGTGTTTGTTGAGTTGGCATAAATCGAGATTAGGATTTGTCACTCTGATTGTTGGAGAGGTATCTCTGGGCCCTCTCGGTAATGCACATCACTATAAGCCTTGCAAGCAATGTGACTAATGAGTTAGTTACGAGATGATGCATTAAGGAACGAGTAAAGAGACTTGCCGGTAACGAGATTGAACTAGGTATTGAGATACCGACGATCGAATCTCGGGCAAGTAACATACCTATGACAAAGGGAACAACGTATGTTGTTATGCGGTTTGACCGATAAAGATCTTTGTAGAATATGTAGGAACCAATATGAGCATCTAAGTTCCGCTATTGGTTATTGACCGAAGGTGAGTCTCGGCTATGTCTACATAGTTCTCGAACCCGTAGGGTCCGCACGCTTAACGTTCGATGACGGTCGGTATTATGAGTTTATGTGTTTTGATGTACCGAAGGTTGTTCGGAGTCCCGGATGTGATCACGGACATGACGAGGAGTCTCAAAATGGTCGAGACATAAATATCAATATATTGGAAGGCTAGGTTTGGACACCCGAATGGTTCCGGATGAGTTCGGGCATTTTCCGGAGTACCGGGAGTTACCGGAACCCCCCCGGGGAGTCAATGGGCCTTATTGGGCCTTAATGGAAGAGAGGAGGAGGCGGCCAAGGTGGGGGCGCCCCCCCCAAGCCCAATCCGACCAGGGAGGGGGCGCCCCCTTCCTTCTCCCCTCTCCTCTTCCTTCTTCTCCTACTCCAACTAGGGAAAGGGGGAAACCTACTCCCACCGGGAATAGGACTCCTTGGCGCCGCCATAGAGGGCCGGCCCTCACCTCCTCCACTCCTTTTATACGGGGAGGGGGCACCCCGTAGACACACAAGTTGATTGTTTAGCTGTGTGTGATGCCCCCCTCCATAGATTTCCACCTCGGTCATATCACTGTAGTTCTTAGGCGAAGCCCTGCGTCGGTAACTTCATCATCACCGTCATCACGCCGTCATGCTGACGAAATGTAGCGACCCGACCTCAGACGGTCAAGTCTCTGTGCTTAAGTGTCATGCCTGGATCGGTATGCTGACACACACAGTACTCGGGGATTTATAACAGAGGTAAATCACATGTGTAAAGTAACGTAAATACTATTACCTCAATCCAAATAGCGGAAGTAACAAGGTTGTGGATTCCCATCAACACCAACGGCAAAGTTGAGTGTAGAAATCAGAATTCTAATGTACCACTTACTCATCAGAAGAAATCTCGCAACATGAGACGTTGCAAGATAAAGAGCCAAGACATTCAATGTAATCGCAAATTCACACCATAGGATAATGATGAATAAAGGCTATCACCACGCATATTTGGCTGGTGGAAAAGCTCTATGATTATAATGTTTTTTGAAAAGCCAATTTTCCCTACCGCAAAGGAATACATTTTATTTAACTATCATGGTGGTTGTTAAACATTGAGAATGGTTGACAAGATTCTCAATCCCAATTAAAAATATCATCATTAACCCAACAAAATTATTTAAAGTAACATGATGAGATTCACATGATAATCCAAGTACTAGATACTCAAGATGTCCTTAACCGGGGACACGGCTAACCATGATTATTTTGTACACTCTGCAGAGGTTTGTGCACTTTTCCCCACAAGACTCGATCTCCTCCATTGGGATTGTTGCACTACATGGTGTTTGAGAAACGGATGACCGAGACACCGTCTTTGAGAAGCGCTAGCACCTTACGATGGGTAGACCGTTACACCTACTTTCCCCTACATATGCTAGTCTACCACTGTAAGAGTTCGCACGACTTAATCAACTATGCTAGAGCCCATAGTAGCTTGTGGCTGCACACGGAAGTTTCTAGCATGAATAACCTCATGATCCCTTTGAGCCTGGGTGGCGGTCCATAAAGAAAAATAGGCAATCTCGAATACCTGTGTACCTCAATCCACCTAGATGTGTATTAAAGTTGCCCAATCCACGCCTACTAGCATAGCATGGCATAGGAAGCAAACGAGAAGTAACTCCCGAGGGTTTGATAATAAAACAGGTAATAGGCACTACCTCATCTACTTCCCAAAACCCACAATTTAATTAGATCCTAATCATGCAATGTTTGAGGATTGACCTAATGCATAAAAACTGGGTATGAAAAGGGGTATGATCAAAGTGTGAACTTGCCTGCAATGTTGATGAAGATGATTCGCACTCAAAACTCTTGATAGTTCTACTCGTCACACTCCGGTCAATCTATCATGAGCAAGCAATAGTAACCACAGATAAGCAATCACTTAAAAGATCGGAGAGAACGAAGAAAACAATTCGGAAAACATCAAATCCAAATTAAATAACTCTTGCAGAATAAAACAATTTCTAAAAGTACCAAAACTATGTGTATTTGGCCTTATCGGAAAGTTTAGGTCAAGTGCTTCGATTTGCAAAAAGAATCAACTAAATCAGAGTTACGAAACTCAAGTTATGATCAAACGAAGTTCAAATACAAATCTGGTCTAATTCAAATTTTAAACTTTTAAAAACATGTTTGAGTTGGATTACTGGATAGAGGGGATCATAACGAAGAAGTGGGCGTTGGTTTCGTTGGATTTGGACTAACGAGTAAAAAGTTGTGAGTGTTTGAAGTACAGGGACTAATTTGTGAAGAAATTTATCACGAATAGGCCCCTGGCTAAATTAAAATAAAACGAAAAGGCTATTCGATGAACGTTTACTAACGAACGCTAGCGAACGAACCGTTCGCTAGATTAGAAAAAACCAAATGGATCTAATCCGTTAGATATAAATCCAACGGACGAGAGGCAAGCTTACCGATCACGGAGTCGGGAGGACGACGGCGGCCGGCTTTGCCTTGGTCGGGCGGCGGTTCGGTCGCGGCATCGGGCGGAGGCATGGGTGAAGCGGCTCGGCGAGGCGGATCCGAAGGTGGTGGCGCCGACTTCAAGGCTTGAACGACGCTGGGAAGGCGAAGGATCTCGCCACAAGCATGGGTTCCGGCGAAAAGGGCGGGGCACAAGGAAGGCGATGCGCGGAGGAGGAGAGAGAGGGGTGGCGGCTTTATAGGGGTCGAGGAAGGTGTGTGGCTTGGAGGAGGGGTCAAGGGAGGAGAAGTCCGGCAGGGAGACGGCGCCGGGCGTAGCCGTGGCGGGCGTGACTCACTGAGCTCTGGACGCAGGAGGAGACGGACGGTTGGGCTCACTGATCTGTCACTCGGGTCAAGTTTAGCTGGCCGCCCGTTCAAGTGAGGGAAGAAGTTTTTAAAAACGAAAATAAGATAAAAGAGAACCAAAAATAAAATTTAACCTAGGCATATTTTATACCTAAATTTTCAGAAAAAGATTTCCTACAAGATGAACATTTTTCTAGCATTAAAAAAATCACACTAATTTAAATAATTCAAACAGTGCTACTGCTCTAATAAAATCCAACAAAAATCATTTTTAAAATACCAAAATTAATTCAAATTTTTTCCCTCCAATTTTCTGATGTAGGGAATCATGTTACCCTATTTTCCATATATATTTTATTTTTGGAGAAAAATAATTTGAATAAAACTCAAATAACTCCAATGAAAATAAATTCAAAAGAACTTTGAATTTGATCCTTTTAAACTCCCATCTCATATTTCTTATAATTTGAAGAAGTCATTTTATCTTCTCTCGTGAAAATCATTGAGTTGCATAAAGTTTATGAATTGAAATATTTTCAAATGAAATTCAAATATTTTCAACAAATTTCTTGTCATTTAAATAAATGGAAGAAGTCATGTCATCTTCTCTCCGGTTTTGTGGTGAAAAGAATTTGAATTCACGGAGATCATAAAATGCAAATGAAAGTTTGGGAAAGTCCTTTCATTCCCTCTCATTTAACTTTCAAAAGTTTCAATTTCACTCAATCAATCAATCAGATCTATCTATTTATTATAACATTCCAAGATCTAGAATTTTGGGATGTTACAAACCTACCACCCTTAAAATGAATCTCGTCCTCGCGATTCGGAGAGGCTAGCAAGAAATAGGTTAGGGTTGGGGTCTTCTCAAAATCCATCCATCATCTCCTGAGGTGTGGGTGCTACCACCGTTAGAAACATGGTTACGGTTCCATCAACTCTTATATACTCCATCCTTTTTTGTTGACAGGGTCGGTCTTCTCAGATTCTCGGGAAAATTCCTTCTCTGGTCTCTTCCGATGGTGGCATAACCTTTTCCTCAATTCTTCTGTCCTTTCATCCTAGTAAGGTTATTCCGAGACTGGGTCTTCTTAGCTGACGGGTCTGGCGCCAATGCTAAACAACTATTGATATCTCATGGTGGTCAACAATTTATGGTTTCTCCTGCAGGAAATGGGTCTGGGTTGATCCTCACCGTATAACCTACGGTTGGCAAAAGCTGCCTTGTACAAGGGGAAAATTATTATACCATTCCAAGGTTTAAACAGGGTTTTGATCGTCGTTTCTTTACTATAGGCAAGACACTCAGATTTACCATCCCACATAGCAAGGCGAATAATAAGAGTAAGTCAGTATGGTGATCAATCCATCCTGCACCCAAATCATTACCTTGTATACGGTTTAGCGAATCTCGCATTCTAACACTCGGTCGTCCTCACAAGCATTGCAGAATTTTTCTTGTCGACGAACCAAGTTCGGATAAATCCATTGATTTTGCAAGCCAAACAAACATCTATCGTTCCTTAAAAACTCTCAGGTTTTGCGTAAACTCCTATAGAATCATCGGTTGATAAAACCGTAACTTCTTCCAGGGTTTTTCCTTCAGCAATAATGTGCTTGCCTCTTGGCAGGTCCTGGGGCCTGTAGGTTATGGCCCATCTCATCACTTGTAGTCCTTGAACTTATCCTCGGGCTTCTGATCATTATTCCAACTTCCAACTTCCTAGTATTCTTAAATCCATCCAATTGTACTGTCTTCCTTCCTTCTATTGGCACCAAACTAGGACATGATTACTCGCACTCATCATGGAATTTCCATTGATCCATATTTCCAACATCATACCTCCTTTATATCCAATAGTAATTCATCTCTTCATCCTCGTGGATATCCCACCCACCGAGATAAAAAATTATACTTATGAAGTCCATACTCCACTTCATGGAACATCATTATCCTTTCCAGGTCAAGCGTCCCTTACAGGGAATATTAGCCATTTCGCATGGCACTTCTTCAACCGGAATACGTGAAACACATCATGAACTCCTCACAGTCCTTCGGGTGACTCCAATTTGTTGGCCACTTCTCCCATACGCTCCAAAACTCGGTATGGTCCTACTAATCTCGGGGCTAACTTTCCCTTAACTCCAAATCGTTTAAATCCTCGCAGAGGGGAGACACGAAGACATGCTCTGTCTCCAATTTCATAGACTACCTCCTTGCATTTTTGAGTCTGCATAACTCTTCTGCCTGGACTGAGCTACCTTCAGTCTATCTCGAATCAACTTAACATTCTCTTCTGACTCCTTGATCACATTTGGTCCAAACAACTGACGGTCTCCAACTTCATCCCACATCAACGGTGTCTGGCTCCTTCTCCCATACAAAGCTTCAAAAGGGGCCATCTTCAAACTGGTTTGGTAACTGTTGTTGAATGAGAACTCCGCGTAAGGTAAATTATCATCCCTACTAGATCCATAATCTAGCACACACGTTCTCAACATGTCCTCCAGAATCTAATTGACTCTCTCGGTCTATCCATCCGCTCATGGATGAAAGGTCAGATCGAACTCTAGCCTAGTACCCAAAGTCCGTGCAGCTGATTCCAAAACTTTGAGGTAAACTGTGTTCCTCTATCCGATACGATGGTCCTCTAACTCCATGCGCATATACGGTCCTGGTCAAATATATCTTGGCCAACTTCAAGACTTGTATAGGTGGTTTCACCGATAAAGTGAGCCACTTTGGTCAAGCGTTTAATCAACTACTACCCAGATAGAATCATATCCCGATCGGGTTCTGGGAAATCTGTAATGAAATCCATGCCAAGCTTATCCTCGCTCCATTCGGTATCGGCATAGGTCAGTAGTAATCCGACCGGCTTCGATGCTCGCATTTACTCCGCATACATCACCTACGACTACATACTCCGCAATATCCTTCTTCATATCACCCACCGTAAATGCTCCTTCAAATCCAAATACATCTTGGTGTTTGTATGAATCGAGTATGGTGAGTCATGAGCCTCAAGTATTAACTTCCGATCTTTGCATTATTAGGCACATATACACGGTCCTCGAACCATAAGGTGTCGTGCTCATCCTCACGAAACCTTCGCCTTTCCTTTGCTCATCCTCTCTTTTACCTCAACAATCTCTTTGTCATCCTTCTGAGCTTCACGGATCTTTCCCAACAATGTAGACTGAACTTCCATTGCTGCAACAAAACCTTTGGGAACAATCTCCAACCGAAGTTCCCTGAGATCCTCGGCTAACTCCTTTGGTAATCCTCCGCTTATGAGGGTATTCGCCCTGTTTTCTTTATGGTTGTGTCCTATTTCTCCACAAAGCTTGTATGCACAAGGTTTCTTCATATCCTTTCCATAAGGCCTCAACTTCTGGGACACAAGACGAGATCTCTGCAGAGTCAACTTAAATTCTTCCCAAGTGGTTACTCCTTGCCATCCATTGATGGTTTGGTACATCCTCCACCAAGTAGAAGCACCTCTTTCAAAGCACTAAAGACCATGCTGGGTCATATACTTTCCAGCTATAGTGTTATTCTTCATATGATCTTCCATGTTCTAAATCCATCGGTCTGTCTCTAATTGACTCATCGGTCCAGAAAATACAAGCTCATCTCCATTCATCCTCTATTGGGTCCATGGGTTTTGGGGTGGATAAGAGAGATAGAGAGGGATACACACAAGACAAACAATAGTTTTGAAAAGACAGTTTTATTGTGGTCCGAAAAACAACAAACAAATGACAGCTCACAAACGTTGCATCTAACGTAGGTACAACGGGGTTTGGTCTTCTAATGGTCAATAAATCTTCAACGTCACCAAACTCTTCAAGTCTTGTTCATGTCTCCGATGGCTTCTTCTGATCATGGTTGTCCTTCTCAAGTTCCTACGCCAGATCTCTATTGACGCGAAGTCTCCACTGACATCCTTTAATATTTCTGGAGTTGCGTTCCAAACTTCTGGGTTTCAACATCCTTGGTATGAACCATGTCCTTCTATCCTTCAGCTCCTGACGAATCTCCCAGATCTCGAGGTTTTGCTCGCCCGCCTTTGGCTACTTTCAGCTTCCGGGTCCCGAGTTGTTCACGAACCGCTTCCTTATCAAATACAGCCTTCCAAGGTCCATCTTAAACTTCCGATGTAATACTCAGATCCTAGTGATACACCACTAAGGTTAAAACTTGATCTCTTGTCAAGGTGTGCTCCATTAGCCCTTTTGTCATCCAATTCTTCCTAAAGATGTGTGCTTAACACCTCATGGTGACAATAACAATGAGCGAGCGATAGCATCATGGATATCCATGTTTATGACTATGTCTCCGCTATGAGCTATCATTCCATAGTTGATATTTCCTGTCTTGGGGCTTTCTTGATGTAACTTTGAGTTTTTAACTCTCCATGCTCCGATCTTTCTCCGATACACCTTGATCTCTGCATTGACAACTTCCATAGTCCGCCAAGTTCCATAAGGGTAGCCTTCCTAGGTCATAAAAAAACTGGGAATTCTTCAGAGCCTTCAAATTCTCCTACTCTTCAGAGTCTTCAACAGTTGTAGTCTCCATCATTATAATGCTCGGAAAAATCCTCTTCATTCCGAATGGTCTTAGTTGTCCAATATCTTGTACTCATTGGAGTGGTCTCATCAGTCGAATCTTTGAGTGGTCAAAAGGGAAAAGGGGTATGGTCTCTCTAAAAGGGAATATTTGAATAAGCTCAAGAGAAAAGAGGTAAAAGATCTTTTTGAAAAGAAAATTTTAGAGAAAATCCTTCCTATGGGCTTGCCAGCTTTCTAGGGTCACGCCCCATACCAACATGTGCTCGATACCATCTTGTAGCTTAATTCGACCTCGACGGTCAAGTCTTCAGGCTTAAGTGTCATCCTCGGATCTAAGATGTCGACAATACGTAGTACTCGAGGATTTATAACAGAGGTAAATCACATGTATAAAGTAACGTAAATACTATTACCTCAATCCAAATAGCGAAGTAACAAGGTTGTGGATTCCCATCAACACCAACGCAAAGTTGAGTGTAGAAATCAGAACCCTAACGTATCACTTACTCGTCAGAAGAAATCCTCGCAACATGAGACGTTGTAGCCACAAAGGGTCAAGACATTGAATGTACCGCAAATTCGCACCATAGGATAATGATGAATAAAGGCTATCACTACATGCATATTTGGCTGGTGGAATAGCTCTATGGTTATAATGTTTTTGCGAAAAGCCAATTTTTCCCTACGGCAAAGAAATAAATTTTATTTAACTATCATGGTGGTTGTTAAACATTGAGAATGGTTGACAGCATTCTCAATCCCAATTTAAAAAATCATCGTTAACCCAACAAAATTATTTAAAGTAACATGATGAGATTCACATGATAATCCAAGTACTAGATACTCAAGATGTCCATAACCGGACACACGGCTAACCATGATTAGTTTGTACACTCTGCAGAGGTTTGTGCACTTTTCCCCACAAGACTCGATCTCCTCCGTTGCGGTTCTTGCACTACATGGTGTTTGAGAAATGTAGATGACCGAGACACCGCCTTTGAGAAGCGCTAGCACCTTACGATGGGTAGACCGTTACACCTACATTCCCCTACATATGCTAGTCTACCACTTTAAGAGTTCGCACGACTTAATCAACTATGCTAGAGCCCATAGTAGCTTGTGGTCGCACACGGAAGTTTCTAGCATGAATAATCTCATGATCCCTTTGAGCCCGGGTGGTGGTCCATAAAAAAATAGGCAATCCTCGAATACCTGTGTACCTCAATCCACCCGTATGTGTATTAAAGTTGCCACCTTAAATAAAACCATTAAGTAACAATCTCACATCTTTCATGGATACACTCACCCAATCCACATCTACTAGCATAGCATGGCATAATAAGCAAACGAGAAGTAACTCCCAAGGGTTTGATAATAAAAATGTAATAGGTATTACCTCATCTACTTCCCAAAACCCACAATTTAATTAGATCCTAATCATGCAATGTTTGAGGATTGATCTAATGCATAAAAACCGGGTATGAAAAGGGATATGATCAAAGTGTGAACTTGCTCGCAATGTTGATGAAGATTATTCGCACTCAAAACTCTTGATAGTTCTACTCATTACACTCCAACCAATCTATCGTGAGCAAGCAATAGTAACCACACATAAGCAATCACTAGACAGATCGGAGAGAACGAAGAAAACAATTAGGAAAACATCAAAACCAAATCAAATAACTCTTGCAGAATAAAACAATTTATAAAAGTACAAAAACTATGTGTATTTGGCCTTATCAGAAAGTTTAGGTCAAGAGCTTCGATTTGCAAATAGAATCAACTAAATCAGAGTTCCGAAACTCAAGTTATGATCAAACAAAGTTCAAATACAAATCTGGTCTAATTCAAATTGTAAACTTTCAAAAACCTGTTTGAGTTGGATTACTGGATATAGGGGATCATAACGAAGAAGTGGGCGTTGGTTTCATGGATTTGGACTAACGAGTAAAAAGTTGTGAGTGTTTGAAGTACAAGGACTAATCTGTGAAGAAAATTATCACGGATAGGCCCCTGGCCGAAATAAAATAAAACGATAAGGCTATTCGACGAACGTTTACTAAAGAACGCTAGCGAACGAACCGTTCGCTAGATGAGAAAAAAAAAACAAATGGATCTAATCCGTTAGATCTAAATCCAACGGATGAGAGGCGGCATTACTACGGCGATCGATCACGAGTCGGGAGGACGACGGCTGCCTTTTGCCTTGGCCGGGCGGCGGCTCCGGGTCGGCGGCATCGCAAGTGAGGCATCGGGTGAAGCGACTCGGCGAGGCGGATCCGAAGGTGGTGGCGGCGCCGACTTGCATCGAACGGCGCGGGCGAAGCGGATCTCACCGGGCGGCAAGTGGTTCCGGCGAAAAGGTGGAGCAAGGCGATGCGCGGAGGATGAGAGAGAGGGGTGGCGGCTTTATAGGGGTCGGGGAAGATGCGTGGCTTGGAGGAGGGGTCAAGGGAGGAGAAGTCCGGCAGGGAGATTGCCCGGCCGAGCCGTGGCGGGCGGCGACTCCTCCGCCTGAGCCTGACGCCGCCAAGGAGACAAAGCGGCTACTGGTGTGTCGCCTCGGGTTTGGTTTAGTCTGGCCGCCCGGTTCAAGTGGAGGGAAGAAGTTTTTTAACAACAAAAATAAAATAAAAGAGAACCAAAAATAAAATTTAACCTAGGCATATTTTATACCTAAATTTTCAGAAATAGATTTCCTACAAGATGAACATTTTTCTAGCATTAAAAAAATCACACTAATTTAAATAATTCAAACAAACATCTTGCTCTAATAAAATCCAACAAAATCATTTTTAAAATACCAAAATTAATTCAAATTTTTTCCTCCAATTTTCTCGATGTAGGGAATCATGTTACCCTATTTTCCATATATTTTATTTTTGGAGAAAAATAATTTGAATAAAACTCAAATATCTCCAAAATGAAAATAAATTCAAAAGAACTTTGAATTTGATCCTTTTAAACTCCCAACTCATATTTCTTATAATTTGAAGAAGTCATTTTATCTCCTCTCGTGAAAATCATTGAGTTGCATAAAGTTTATGAATTGGAAATATTTTCAAATGAAATTCAAATATTTTCAACACCCCTTGTCAATTAAATAAATGGAAGAAGTCATTTCATCTTCTCTCCTGGATTTTGTGGTGAAAAGAATTTGATTTCACTGAGATCATAAATTGCAAAATGAAATTTTGGGAAAGTACTTTTATTCCCTCTCATTTAACTTTCAAAAGTTTCGAATTTCACTCAATCAATCAAACAATCAATCAAATCTATCTATTTGTTATAACATTCCAAAATTTAGAATTTTGGGATGTTACACGAAACTCTCCCTCGAACTCAGCTGAATCTAGAGTTCGTGGGACGTCACCGAGCTGAACGTGTGCAGATCGCGGAGGTGTCGTACCTTCGGTGCTAGGATCGGTCGGATCATGGAGACGTACGACTACATCAACCGCGTTGTCATAACGCTTCTGCTTTTGGTCTACGAGGATACATGGACAACACTCTCCCCTCTCGTTGCTATGCATCACCTAGATAGATCTTGCGTGATCGTAGGAATTTTTTTGAAATTACTGCATTCCCCAACACTGGCATCCGAGCCAGGTCTATGCGTAGATGTTATATGCACGAGTAGAACACAAAGAGTTGTGGGCGATAATAGTCATATCGCTACCACCTATCATACTTTGATTTGGCGGCATCGTTGGATGAAGCGGCTCGAGACCGACATTACGCCAGACGCCACGCGAGACTGGTTCTACCGACGCGTTTCGCACAAAGGTGGCTAGTGGGTGTCTGCTTTCCAACTTTAGTTGAATCGAGTGTGACTACACCGGTCCTTGTTGAAGGTCAAACAAAGCAAACTTGACGTAAAAATTGCTATGGTTCGATGCGTAGATAAGAACGGTTATTGCTAAGCCCGTAGCAGCCACGTAAAACTTGAAACAACAAAGTAGAGGACGATAACTTGTTTTTCCAGGCATGTTGTGATGTGATATGGTCAAGACGTGATTATATAAATTGTTGTATGAGATGATCATGTTTTGTAAATACGCTTATCGGCAATCGGCAGAGCCATATGGTTGTCGCTTATTGTATGAAATGCAATCGCCATGTAATTGCTTTACTTTATCACTAAGCGGCGTGATAGTCGAGAAGCAATTGTTGGCGAGACGACAACGATACTTCAATGGAGATCAAGGTGTCAAGGCGGTGACGATGGTGATCATGACGGTGCTTTGGAGATGGAGATCAAAGGCACAAGATGATGATGGCCATATCATATCACTTATATTGATTGCATGTGATGTTTATCATTTATGCATTTTATTTTTCTTAGTTCGGCGGTAGCATTATAAGATGATCTCTCACTAAATTTCAAGGTATAAGTGTTCTCCCTGAGAATGAACCGTCATGATACTGTCGCGTCGAGACACCACGTGATGATCGGGTGTGATAAGCTCTATGTTCACATACAACGGGTGCAAGCCGCTTTTGCACATGCAGAATACACGGGTTAAACTTGACGGAGCCAAGCATATGCAAATATGGCCTCGAACACCGAGACCGAAAAGGTCGAAGCGTGAATCATATAGTAGATATGATCAACATAGTGATGTTCACCATTGAAAACTACTCCATCTCAAGTGATGATCGGACATTGTTTAGTTGATATGGATCACGGATCACTTAGATGATTAGAGGGATGTTTATCTAAGTGGGAGTTCTTAAGTAATATGATTAATTTAACTTTAATTTATCATGAGCTTAGTACCTGATAGTTTTTTGCATGTCTATGTTGTTGTAGATAAATGGCCCGTGATGTTGTTCCGATGAATTTTAATGTGTTCCTAGAGAAAGGTAAGTTGAAAGATGATGGTAGCAATTACGCCGGATCGGGTCCGTAACTTGAGGATTATCCTCATTGCTGCACGTAAGAATTACGCCATGAAGCACCGCTAGGTGCCAAACCCATAGCAGAGCAATGCCGATGTTATGAATGTCCGGCAGAGCAAAGTCGATGACTACTCGATAGTTTAGTGTGCCATCCTTTACGGCTTAGAATCGGGACTTCAACGACGTTTTGAACGCCATGGAGCATATGAGATGTTCCAGAGTTGAAGTTAATATTTCAAGCAAATGCCCGGATTGAGAGATATGAAGTCTCCAATAAGTTCTATAGCTGCAAAATAGAGGAGAATAGTTCACAAGAACATATACTCGTAATGTCCGGGTACCACAACCACCGACTCAACTAGGAGTTAATTCTTACGATGATAGTGTCATTGATGTAGTTCTTCAATCACTGCCACCAAGCTACAAAAGCTTCGTGATGAACTATAATATGCAAGGGATGGATAAGACAATTCCCGAGCTCTTCGCAATGCTAAAGGCTACGGAGGTAGAAACCAAGAAGGAGCATCACGTGTTGATGGTTAACAAGACCACCAGTTTCAAGAAGAAGGGCAAAGGGAAGAAGGGGAACCTCAAGAAGATTGGCAAACAAGTTGTCGTCATGAAGAAGCCCAAGTCTGGACCTAAGCTCGAGATCGAAAGTGCTTCTACCGCAAAGGACCGTCACCGAAGCGGAACTGCCCCAAGTATTTGGCGGAGAAGAAGGATGGCAAAGTGAAAGGTATATTTGATATACATGTTATTGATGTGTACTTAACTAATGCTCGCATAGATGGCCTGTGGTATTTGATAATCGGGTTTTGTTGCTACTATTTGCAACTCAAACAAGGGCTACGATTGCTTAAGATTGGCTAAGGACGAGGTCACGATGTGTGGAAATGGTTCCAAAGTCGATGTGATCGCCAATGCACGCTACCTCTACATCTACCTTTGGGATTAGTTTTAGACCCAAATAATTGTTATTTGTGCCGCCATGATCATGAACTTTATATCTAGATCTTGTTTGATGCGAGACTGTTATTAATTTAAATTAGAGAATAATGGTTGTTCTATTTATATGAGTAATATCTTTTTTGGTCATGCACCCTTAATGAGTGGTCTATTTTTACTAAATCTTGATAGTAGTGATACACATGTTCATAGTATTGAAGCCAAAGGATATAAGTTTAATAATGATAGTGCAACTTATTTGTGGCACTCGCCGCTTAGGTCATATTGGTGTAAAGCGCATGAAGAAACTCCATGCTGATGGGTTTTTGGACTCACTTGATTACAAATCGCTTAATGCTTGCAAACCATGCCTCATGGGCAAGATGACTAAGACTCCGTTCTCCAGAACAATGGAGCGAGCAACAGAATTTTTGGAAATAATACATACTGATGTATGCGGTCCGATGAGTGTTGACGCTCACGACGGGTATCGTTATTTTCTGACCTTCACAGATGATTTGAGCAGGTATGGGTATATCTACTTGATGAAACATAAGTCTGAAACATTTGAAAAGTTCAAAGAATTTTAGAGTGGAGTGGAAAATCATCGTAACAAGAAAATAAAGTTTCTATGATCCGATCGTGGAGGAGAATATTTGAGTTACAAGTTTGGTCTTTATTTGAAACAATGCGAATAGTTTCAAGAACTCACGCCACCGGAACACCACATTGTAATGGTGTGTCCGAACGTTGTAATCGTATTTTATTAGATATGGTGCGATCTATGATGACTCTTACCGATTTATCAAGCTATCGCTTTTGGGGTTATGCTTTCGACGGCTGCATTCACGCTAAATAGGGCACCATCTAAATCTGCTAAGACGACACCTTATGAATCCTGGTTTGGCAAGAAACCCAAGTTGTCGCTTTCTTAATGTTTGGGGCATGCGATGCTTATGTGAAAAAGCTTCAACCTGATAACCTCGAACCCAAATCGAGAAATGTGTCTTCATAGGATACCCAAAGGAGACTGTTGGGTACACTGCCTATCACAGATCCGAAGACAAGATATTCGTTGTTAAGAATGGATCCTTTCTAGAGAAGGAGTTTCTCTCAAAGAAGTGAGTGGGAGGAAAGTAAAACTTGATGAGGTAATTGTACCTTCTCCCAGCTTGGAAAGTAGTACATCATAGAAGTCAGGCCCAAAGGATTCCTACACCAACTAGTGAGGAAGCCAATGATGATGATCATGAAACTTCTGATCAAGTTACTACCGGTCAACCATAGTAAGATCCACACCAAAGTGGTACGGTAATCCTGTTCTGGAGGTCATGTTACTTGACCATGACGAACCTACAAACTATGAGGAAGAGATGATGAGCCCAAATTCCGCAAAATGGCTTGAGGCCATGAAATCTGAGATGGGATCCATGTATGAGAACAAAGTGTGGACTTTGGTTGACTTGCCCGATGATCGGCAAGACATAAAGAAAAAATGGATCTTCAAGAAGAAGACTGACACTAAAGGTCATGTACTGTCTACAAAGCTCGACTTGTTGCGGAAGGTTTTCAGCAAGTTCAAGGAGTTGACTTAGCGATGCTTAAGTCCGTCCGAATGTTAGCAATTGCCGCATTTTATGATTATGAAATTTGGCAAATGAATGTCAAAACTGCATTCCTTAATGGATATCTTAAAGAAGAGTTGTACATGATGCAACCGGAAGGTTTTGTCGATCCAAAAGGTGCTAACAAAGTATGTAAGCTCCATCGATCCATTTATCGATGGTGCAAGCATCTCGGAGTTGAATATGCGCTTTGATAGTGTGATCAAAGCATATGGTTTTATACAAACTTTCGGAGAAGCTCAGATTACAAGAAAGTGAGTGGGAGCTCAGAGCATTTCGATATTATATGTGGATGGCATATTGTTGATCGGAAATGATAATCGAAGCTCAATAGCATAAAAGGATACTTGAATAAGACTTTTTCAATGAAAGACCTCGTGAAGCCGCTACATATTAGGAAACAAGATCTATAGAGATAGATCAAGACGCTTAATTGGACTTTCACAAAGCACATACCTTGATAAAGTTTGAAGAAGTTCAAAATGGATCAAGCGAAGAAAGGGTTCTTGCCAAAGGTTACAAGGTGTGTAGTTGAGTCGCACTCAATGCCCGAGCACTACGTAAGATATAGTGAAAATGAAAGATGTTCCTATGCTTCAGCCATAGGCTCTATCATGTATGCAATGTTGTGTTCCGCACCGATGTGTGCCTTTGCTATTAGTTTAGAAGGGAGGTACCAAAGTAATCCAGAGTGGATCATCTGACAACGGTCAAGAACATCCTCGAAATACCGTAAAAGGACTAAGGATATGTTCTCGCTATGGAGGTGACAAAGAGATCGTCAGAACGGGTTACGCCGATGCAAGATTTGGACACTATTCCTGATGACTCTAAGTCACAAATCGGATATGTATTTTTATTGAATGGTGGAGTCACTGGGCCAGTGAGTTCCAAGCAGAGGCGTAGTGGCGCGAAGCGCAGACATAGTCAGCTTCGTATAGCAAAGAAATGAAGGAGTCTGGATGAAGGAGTTCATATCCGCATCTAGGTGTCATACCTAGTGAATCGGGTCCAATGAAAATCTTTTGTAACAATACTAGTGCAATTGCCTTGGCAAAGGAATCCAGATTTCACAAGAGAACCAAGCACATCAAGAGACGCTTCAATTCCATCCACGATGAAGTCAAGGAGGGAGACATAGAGATTTGCAAGATACATATGGATCTGAATTTTGCAGACCCGTTGACTAAGCCTCTCTCACGAAGCTAAACATGATCAACACCAAGACTCCATGGGTGTTCGAATCATTACTCGGGAATCTAGATTATTGACTCGAGTGCAAGTGGGAGACCGAAGGAAATATGCCCTAGAGACAATAATAAATTTGTTATTTATATTTCCTTATATCATGATAAATGTTTATTATTCATGGTCGAATTGTATTAACCGGAAACTTAGTACATGTGTGAATACATAGACAAAACAGGGAGTCACTAGTATGCCTCTACTTGACTAGCTCGTTAATCAAAGATGGTTAAATTTCCAAACCATAGACATGAGTTGTCATTTGATGAACGGGATCACATCATTAGAGAATTATGTGATTGACTTGACCCATTCGTTAGCTTAGCACTATGATCGTTTAGTTTATTGCTATTTCTTTATTCATAACTTATACATGTTCCTATGACTATGAGATTATGCAACTCCCTCGAATACCAACACTTAGTGTGCTCTCAAACGTCACAATGTAATCGGGTGATTATAAAGATGCTCTACAGTGTCTCCGATGGTGTTTGTTGAGTTGGCATAGATCGAGATTAGGATTTGTCACTCCGATTATCGGAGAGGTATCTCTGGCCCTCTCGGTAATGCACATCACTATAAGCCTTGCAAGCAATGTGACTAATGAGTTAGTTACGGATGATGCATTATGGAACGAGTAAAGAGACTTTGTCGGTAATGAGATTGAACTAGGTATTGAAATACCAACGATCGAATCTCGGCAAGTAACATACCGATGACAAAGGGAACAACGTGATGTTGTTATGCTTGGTTTAACCGATAAAGATCTTCATAGAATATGTAGGAACCGATGCTTCTCCAACGTATCTATAATTTTTGATTGCTCCATGCTATATTATCTACTGTTTTGGACCATATTGGGCTTTATTTTCCACTTTTATATTATTTTTGGGACTAACCTATTAACCGGAGGCCCAGCCCATGTAATTGTTGTTTTTTGCCTATTTCATTGTTTCAAGAAACGGAATATCAAATGGAGTCCAAACGGAATGAAACCTTCGAACGTGATTTTCTCACCGAATATGATCCAAGAGACTTGGACCCAGACGTCAAGAAAGCCACGCAGGTGGGCATCGCAGTAGGGGGCGCGCCCACCCCTAGGGGGCGCCCACCCTCCCGGCCCCATGAAGCTTCACCGACGCATTCCTTCCTCCTATATATACCCACGCACCCCAAATGATCGATACGGAGCCAAAATCTAATTCCACCGCCAAGCAACCTTACATGCCTCAGACCTTCAGGTCCATAGTTAGTAGCTAGATGGCTTCTTCTCTCTTTTTGGATCTCAATACAATGTTCTCCCCCTCTCGTGGAGATTTATTCGATGTAATCTTCTTTTTCGGTGTGTTTGTTGAGACGATGAATTGTGGGTTTATGATCAAAAGATTATCTATGAACAATATTTGAATCTTCTATGAATTCTTTTATGTATGATTGGTTATCTTTGCAAGTCTCTTCAACTACTCGGTTTGGTTTGGCCTACTAGATTGGTTTTTCTTGCAATGGGAGAAGTGCTTAGCTTTGGGTTCAATCTATGCGATGTCCTTTCCCAAATGGCTGTGAGGGGCAGCAAGGCACGTATTGTATTGTTGCCATCGAGGATAACAACATGGGGTTTTTATCATATTGCATGAATTTATCCCTCTACATCATGTCATCTTGCTTAAGGCGTTACTCTGTTTTCTTGAACTTAATACTCTAGATGCATGCCGGATAGCGGTACGATGAGTGGAGTAATAGTAGTAGATCTCAGTAGAGAATTCGGTCTACTTGTCTCGTAGACGTGATGCCTATATACATGATCATCCATACCTAGATATTCTCATAACTATGCTCGAATTCTACAATTGCTCAACAGATAATTGGTTCACCCACCGTAAAATACTTATGCTCTTGAGAGAAGCCACTAGTGAAATCTATGGCCCCGGGTCTATCTTTCATCATATTAATCTTCCATCACTTTATTATTGCTTTTCTTTTACTTTACCTCCTTTATTTTACTTTGCATCTTTTATACCAAAAAATACCAAAAATATTATCTATCATATATATCGATCTCACTCTAGTAAGTGACTGAAGAGATTGACAACAACCTCATTCATGCGTTGGTTATGCGATGAGTTATTTGCTTTCTTGTGTAGGTACTAGGACTCGCCAGTTCAGCTCCAACCTCTTTACGGATTGATACCTTGGAATTCTCAAAAAGCTGAGGGAAATACTTACGCTTCTTTGCTTTGCATCATCCTTTTCCTCTTGGCGGAAATCTAGCGCCAGAAGATGCTCAAGAGGTAACAAGAACCGGTATGAGCATCCAGGTTTTAGCTATTGGTTATTGGTGGAGATGA